>BSSO01001393.1:0-23888 GCA_030267885.1 Mesembryanthemum crystallinum
CATTTGTATCCAGTTTCGTTCTCTACTAGAGTTTGGGTGGGTGGGGCTCCAGAGATGGTGATGGATGTTATTGCTTTAGACTTTTGTAATTCATTTTCGTCTAATTAATAAAGCCCCCCATCTTCTATCAAAAAAAAATTCCCATTTTTATTTTTTATTCCTTCTATTACTACAATGGTAAATTTATTTAAAAACACTCACTTAAAATCTTGTTCCCTCATAATTTTTAAAAGCTAATTCTGAGACGGAGGGAGTATTAAATAAATTAAAGGAGATACAACAAAATCGGGCCACCGGTTTCATATTTATCCTATGTGCCCCTTTTAATTTGCTCACCCATTATTTGTCGCTGTCCTCGACCCAGTCTTACCCAAATCCCAAATGTACTAATGGTCATCATTCTCCTACTATTAAATTTAATCTCAAGATTCTCAATTACCAAAAACACTAAAATAATGGAGGAAGCAAAGAAACACTCCACAAAATTTAAGCTAAGTTATGACATATGAGAAGCACCCTACATGAAATGAAATAAGTCAATAAGGTACTAGTAACTGCTAACTATTGACAAAAGATTAAACGAGCTCGTAACAAGCTTTTGCATTAAAGTTATTTCACATGTAAACACTGAGTAATGCTTGACTATTGATTTCAATCTTCAGCTATCTAACTTCTCAGTCGTATTCGTTTGCGCCTCCAATGAACACAGGCTTTATTAACATTGATTCATTAATTACACTAATCATTGATAAGGAAATTGAGAGGCAAGCTTAAACATCAAATCATCTACTACTCCATAAACTCGTATTTATTCCTCATCTATCTAGTACTCCTACTCAATATCTGTCTAATTTCTAAACACATCTCGCTCACACACATGTACTCCGCAACGTGAAAAAAAAAAAAAAAAAAAAAACTCAAGGAAAAATCATACTAGAGTAATAAAATTGGGTATTTACAATGGGTGACCTGGTTGCAGAGAGAATAACAAGGCGGCAATTGATCTCGGAGTCGGAGACACTGGATTAGAATCAAGCAGCAGCTGCAGCCAATTGAAGAAAAAGCTTCAGATCAGATCAGATCCCCAAATTGGGGGCGGGGAAAGAGAAATGACCAAAAACGAAACCTAAAAAGTGATGATAGAAACAAAGGTCTCTCTATCGGGAGGTGGTTCCACAAAGCAAGAAGCGGAAGATACGAGTCCAAGCGATGCGCAAACGGGGATACACTCTGCTCCGGTAACCGCCGGTCTCCCTCATCAGCTCTTCCATCGATGAAACGAACAGCGTCAAGTGCCTCACCGGCGGAACATACAGCGTTAAAGGCACCGCCGAGAACGCCACCGCGAAGAAGAATTGCAGCATTATTATTTTCGATTCCTAATTGATTGATCTGATCGCCCAATCCAATCAAAAGAGAGAATGGGGAGGTTGGAAAGAGATAAGATTGAAAGCAATTTTGAAGAATTTCTTATTTTTTTTCCAAAGGATATCAAGCAACTTCTCTCCAGCTTCGAGTTTTTTCTTGTCACTCTGTAATGTACTATTGTAATGTAATGGCGTGGAAATACCGATGACTGACCTTTTGCCTTTCTTATCCGCTTGTATTGAATATTGAATACTATTGATTATTGATTATTGATTATTGAATAGGAGTTATTATTATATTCATTGTGGTTTGTAGATGTATCTAGAAGGGACACTTGAACTTAAACTAGAATCCGTGAACTCCTTCACGTGCCTTCAGGTGCTTTGTAGGCCTGACTTTGTTTGGATTCTTAGTGGGTTGGCTGGCCTGGCCCGGCCCATTTATCAAATAAGCCCAGTTTCAATTTTTAATCAGAAAACCGCCCATTCATTTATCGGTTCGACGATCCAAGCTCGCTCCGGGGAAAACCCTTAGAAATCATTTCTTCAGCTCTCTGCATCTCAGTCTTTCTCTCTCTTTCTCTCTCTTCCTATCTCCATCTTCAGAATCGTTTTAGAGAAATTTCAATGGCAATGGCACAGCGTATCAGATCGAGTTTCCCTCTTATTCAGAAGGTCGTAGGATCTGACTCTGTCTCTGTCTCTGTCTCTTCCCAGAGATCGAACCTTCAAAGGTCTCTTCTCAACTCGAATCTCACTGTCGCCGAGGTAACACCAAATCCCATCTATAATCCATTTCTAAATCATAGTAGAGTAGCAGAACGCTGTATCTATCAATTTGTTTGATGCACCTCTATTTCACTGTGTGCACGATTTTCGATTGGATGCCCTATTTATCATTGACCTATTGAATATGTTATTCAAGATGTGATTTGAAAAAAACAAACAAGGCGATTAGGATAATAATGAATTTGAATGATTCTGATTATGTTGGAAGGATTTCTGGCGTTGTGCATTTTGCCTCTTTCAGTTATGCTGCTTCCAATCTCAAAATCTATATTTTTTTGACTTTTGGTTGATAAGAATACTAAAATTTTCTTAGTTATAGTGTTATGCCCATTGATTATCTACTGTTTTGCTGTCACAGAGAAATTATGCTACATCTGCTCCCGCCAAGACACCAACGATAAGGGTAAGCTTTTCAAAACCGCTCACTTGTTTGATCATGAATGTCAAAGAAATCATAATCTTATGCTATGCTCAAGTCTCCTTTGCGGAAGTATTTTAAGTAAGTACTATGGGGGAACAATTACGGATTTCTATTCTTTAATGGCGGTGCTTGTATCAATGACTGCTCAAGAGTCTTTGTGTAGCTAGAAAAAGGATTCAAGGTATAACAGTTTTTTGTCAGCTAATATTAGGAAACGAACAAGTATTTCCTTCTACAATGTCTGAGCTAATATTGGTCGAGTTTATCAAATAAAGTTGTGCTGCCTGCTTGATAAAACAATCTGCTCTTGAGATGCCACTATAATTATTGGAATTAACTATTGAAGCGAGAACATTTTCTTTAGATAAGATTGGTTACGGCTCTTGCTTGCAATACAAAAGTTCACATCCCTGTTTTTGATGCTGCATATATATGGCCCACAAAAGATCAGATGCTCAACTGTTTAGCAATATGCTTATAATGACAAAGTTATTACAGCAGCGGCATCCTTAATGCATGCTTACTGTCTTCATGCTTCACCAGAGGATGAGGATGAGAGCGAGATCATTGCACGTGTAATTTGTTCACATGGCTGCTGCTGGTTAGTGCCGTAGGGAGAGGGGAGGGCAGTGTTACTGATTCTAATTGCCTTTTTTTGGTTTTGTTCCTTGGAATTCTGAACTCTTTAATAGGCAATTAGCTTATCTTTTAGTTAAGTAGATTTGGAAAAATTCTTTTTATGCCTTAGGACCTACCCATGAACTGCACTTAGCTTAGTGTATCATCTTATAAAATGTCATATTAAGAGTTTTGGTCAAAGCTGCAGTTACACATTTGCATCTTTGTCTCTCTATTTTGCCCTGCTTAGGTTACCTGGTTTTAAGATTGCTTTGCGATCGAACGTTATGTGTTGGCCTAGTGTCCTGCTTAAGCTCTTCCATCCTTGCTTCCATAGCAACGCATTCACTCAATGCAAATGTCTTATCACTTTTTTTCTTCTGTTGGTTGGTCCACAATGTCTTCTTCCAAATGAATCATTCAGAATAGATGTAACAAACTGGAAAGACAAAGACGTGTATGTCTGATCTGTTAAAGTTTGAGTGTAGCTTCAAAATTCATAAACGCTTCGTATTCTCTTTTCGCATTGCCTATGGCATGAATGATTTCTCTTCTAGGAAAACAATCTGTGATATAAGTGGAATAGAGATAAGCTATGTTGCTTGGACTCTTCATTCACCTCAAGTATCTGTGTCGGATCCTCGACTCCCCATATTGCAATTTTTTTCGAAAAATGGGGAGTCCAACACCTTGACACGTACCGGGGTTTATGTGTCTGACGCATGTACCCGAGTCTTATTAACATGGGGGAGAAGTGCTTGGACAAGGAGATATAATGTGATAATCCAGAAAAGAATTGGGGAAAACAGAGATAATACAATTTATAGGAGCTGTATTGCAATTCTTAAATTTTGATAAACATGATCTTTATAATTGCAGTTACACTGACATCCCAATTCTCATTCCAGATCAGAATGTAGCTTACATTTTAAAATGTGCCACAATAATTGTGTTGGTCTTGTAGTATAGTTTATCACTTTGTCTGCTGATGTGCATTTGTCAGTATTTCTGTGAGTCAGCTGAGTTTATTACTTGCAGATTCTCAATTCTGTAGGCCCGATAAACTCTCAGTATCATACAAGCTGTAAGAATAGATGACTATAAGTTGCAATGCTCACCTCTGTATCCTTGCTGACAAATGACCTATATCTACTAAAAGCTGAGTTAAGGATGATCAATTTGACCTAATGTCTTGTATCTATCTAGTGCCTCTTGGCTGTGTAGGGTCATTTGAACCTCTATGCTATTATCTTGATCAATCTTTAGAGAGTTTAATGTCTCGATATATGTATGGATATGTGCATTAGCTTTTCCTTTGTGAGCTCTCAAACCTTTTTTTTTTTTTTTTTAATTAGTTGCCGCAAAGGAATAAAATCATTAATGATTGTCAATGTTTCTTGATCTCTCCATGTACACTTCAAATTAAACCAAAAACAAGAAAAAGTCCTTAAATAGAGAGTTTGATCCTTGGATCCCCACCCGATCCTCCGTTCCTGAATCCCTGAGTATGAGAAACATAGATTATTGTCAGACCCCTTAGCCAACTCAAGGATGGAGCTGTTTGATGATAGATGATGATTAGACTGTGTGACACATGAGTGTCGATCTGTGGTTTGCAATTATCTTTTGATTCCTACCAATCCACATATTAAATATGCAATAATATGTGTTGTCTTTAAGACGACTTCACTACGTGGCCTGTACTCTTTTTTTTTTTTTTTNTGGGTATATGGAGATTATGGACCTTGATTCATATACTTCACTGTCTACCCATTCTTTGAATGTGTCCTTTTAATCACCCATTGTAAACAAGATGTGTTGCCTTGTTAAGAAGGAGTTTCATGTTTTCTTAATCATGTTGAACATGGGTGTGAAATTTCTCCTCATCTGAGCATGAAGTTCTGACATCTTCAACCTGCTAAGCGTAAAGCCTTGTTGAGTAAAAGGTCAGATGTAGGAATCTTGTGAATGGACATATATTTATATGGCTACCCACTTTCATGATCATCTGCCCTTTTCAAATATATTTCCGTAGTAGACAGTAAATACACTGAAGAGAGACTGTTGGAGCAAAACTTGCTTTAGTTTCCAATTGCAAGAGACAGAGATAGTTGGAAATAAGCTTTATTTTGCAATAACTATGCCTTAATGTGCTAGTTCTATCCTGATTTTCTTGATCATATATTCATTATCATTCAGGCACCTATTGCTATGTATGGAGGTTCCGGTAATTATGCATCCGCATTATATATTGCTGCTGCTAAAGCTAATGCTTTGGATAAGGTTGAGTCAGAGATCTTGTCCCTTGTTGAGGCTACAAAGACCTCTCCTACATTTTCTCAATTCACAAAAGACCTGTCTGTGCCATCAGAGACAAGAGTAAAGGCTATCACTGACATTTGTGGCCAAGCAAAATTCTCAGATGTTACAAAGAACTTTTTGGGTAGGTTTTTTGGCTCACCTTTTATTATACTGGAAGTTTCAATTAATCTATCTTCGTTTGTCGATTATCTGCGTGTAGACATTTCTCTCTTTGGGCTCATTGCCTTGGTGCCTGTGATAAATCGACTCAAACACATAGTGCTTTCATTCCTTTTCTATTTCTGTCTTTCTTAGACTTGGAGAAGATTAAGCTTATGTCTGTATATACTCAAAATGGATTCCTCAATTAAAATCTGAGGGATACAATATGATGGGTTTGGTTAGTATATTCAAGATTGTTTACGGTTAATACAATATTTCACTTCCAATCTTCTCTAACATAACTCTAATTGTCTATTAATATTATTTGCGTTCATGTGCTCTCATGTGTACTCTTTTAAGGGGTCTGCTGTATGTTGTTGATTTTCAAGTGCGATGAGTTTATATCCCAAATTCTTTTAGCTAGCTGCTAGGCAAGGCTGTTTAATATGAGTATCATGTTTGTTTGCTTATTTGATCAGTTGTTTCTCCCATATTCTCATCTCTTTACTTACTTTTGTCTCAAAGTGACAATTTGTTTGGTTGTGTTGGGTTTGTCATGTCAAAGTTATTTATCTGCGGAAAGTTTCTGGCGCACCTACACTTGACCAACTTGGAGTGGTGTAGGTATTTAACAAATGGGTAATGGGGTGGGTATGGGTGGAAAGAATCTTTATCCGCATGGGTAATAGGACGGGTGTGGAATTTAGCTCTCTGCAGCCACATACATCCCCAGCCCCACTCTGTATCTTTCTGATGTCCGCCGTGCTTCATCCATATCTTCCCCATATAACAATATGTCTGCATATAAATGTAAAGATTTAAGTTTTCTGACAAAGAGAACCAAAATAAGTTATTTCAGCATTTTTATCCAAATGCAAATATGAAGATATCTCACTTAGAAAAGGGAATGAGAATATACAACAGGTTTCTAATGACTTGTATAGATCCTTTTTACCCTTGGTTGAAGTGGGTGTGGTTTCATTTTGTACCCGCTGGTGTGGATGGTTTTAGAGTTTCTTGCCGCTCAGATAGTGAGTGGATTGTATATGGGGAAAAGGCGGCAGTTATGGAGGTCCCTTCCCCAACATCCACCTGGTCGCATTGCCATCCTCCCTTCATGAAAAAAATTTGCAATCACCAAGTGTGCTCTGTGAACTAAATAAAGACTAATGCTAGATTTCTGGTGTCATGAATTGGGTGTTAATTCACATGATGATGCTCTGAAATATGCTTGTTGTTGCACATCTTATTTGTTTTAAATAGCAAAATTAATGTGCTTTTTCTAATTTTATTATTGCAGTCGTTTTGGCTGATAATGGGAGGTTGAGGAACGTAGATACCATTGCTAAGAGATTCTACGAATTGACTATGGCTCACAGGGGGGAGCTGAAAGCGATTGTAACAACTGTTATTGTGAGTTGTATCTTCACTTTCTTAGGCAAAAATCATTACTTGTTAATGTTTGTTTGTAGTGTTTTTACTTCTTGGAGATGTATTATTCACATTCTCTTTTCTCCTTGTCGATTTTTCTACCAGCCCCTTCCTCCAAGTGAGGAGAAAGAACTGAAGGAAACACTACAGGATATACTTGGGCAAGGGAAGAAGGTGACACTTGAGCAGAAGGTACATTTTTCATCTGTGCATTGCTCACATTGGTTCTCACCCAATGCCAATCACTGAGAAGTTATCTTGGCTTTTGTTATAGTTGATTAAATTGTATAGCCATCGTAGTTTGCAATTGCAGTACTTGTTATCTTCTGATATATGGATTTTGGTGGTTGATCAGATTGACCCTAGCATTCTTGGTGGTATAGTGGTGGAATTCGGGCAGAAGGTGTTTGATATGTCCATCAAGACCAGGGCACGACAGATGGAGAGGTTCTTGCGAGAACCCGTCAATGTTTAAGAATCCATGGAAAGATGTGCTCTTACGGAGCAACTTATTGGAGTTTCTTCTGTACTAATGTCCATGAGTGCTGCATAAGATGAAATGTGCAACTCTGTTTTGCTCAAAAATATTGAGGCATCCATTTCATTTCTCACATGAGATCCTCTATTTGCACAAAATAAAAAAGAAATTGAAAGTTTTCCGAACTGCGAATTTTTCTTCTAGAGCAAAAGGAAGTGGGCTTTCCGACTTTATATTGTAACCCAGGCCAGCTCGTTTTGTGTTGCTTTTGAACATGAGAATTATGACAACACTTGACACTAGAGTGAGATCTTTACCTTTTCTCCGTCATCAATCTTGTTACCATCGTCTCTGTGTCGGTTAGTGTGGGAATAATAATGGAAATGTTGATTGAAATAGGTATGGAAGTTTTTGTAGCGACGAAGAAGATGAGTGTTGGTTATTCTAATTTGTGTTTCTTCCTGAAGAGGGATGTTGGTTGGGCGCTCATGAGATTGAAACACGGATATTTTCAATTTTCAAAACAGCTGTTTCTGTTTCTTTGAAATATGTACTTATTGAGTAGCTTTGGAGTTTCTCCAATCCATCATAGAGTATCAATCTTGCATAGCCGACGACTGGACTCTTATCCACATTACATGATGAGCTGCCTTGAAATAATCCTTGTCAGTTGTCTCAGTGGTTATTATCACATCTTTGTAGAACCTGACTCGGTTCTTTCTGTAGTTTTCCAGCGTTAAGAGTATTTGCGTTGGTCTCTTCTCTCTCAAACTTTTTTACTGTAATTTACATCTATGAACAGCAAACAGGGTTAGTCCGACAACAATACCCCAATGTAGTACTCCTAGTAATAGTAACTACTTCTACCTCCAGGAAAGAAAGAAACTGAAAATAGAAGCAACAAAAATGCTTTCGTCCTAGTGGAATTAATAGCATTCACTTTTTTTTTTTTTTTTTTTGACTAAATACTACTATAAAGTTGAGTATGTCACAAACGGTATTTACCTAAGTAGGAATTTTATTTCTTTTTTATTTTCAGGGAGAATTTAATTTCTGTATCTCCCACTTTATTTTATTTTTGTAATTGCAAATTCCACCTAATTGGGAGGGGGTGTAAAATGATGTACTTTGGTAATTTGTTTTGGAGCATTTTCCTTCATTCTCCCTAATGATTTCCTTACCAACAACCTAACATTAACATATAAAAAGATTATTCAAGGATGGGGGAGAGCAGATAATATAATAGCCAAGCGAGATTTGACACATCATTTGATTATTCCTAGGAAAATTTGATCAAAGAGAATGTAATATAAAATTATAAAATTAACTTTCCTTGTACACCAAATATAGCTAGGGTGTTCGAGTGCAAATGTGCAATACTTAATATTATTATTACTGCATGGCCACAATATAAGCACCGTCTAGATTGAGAAACTGTGATCTAAAATTGGAGAAGCCAAGATCAAAGATGCTGTCACTATTTGACAACCAAATACGTTTGTCTTCACGTCCTGTATATTAAAATAAGTAGCCTCATTGAAGAAACATACCACAATCTTATCTTTAAAAATATACTTTAACAAAAATGGACAATAGAATTTGGACACGTTAAACGCTTTGCCAAAGGGGGAAGTATTTCACAAGTAGTCTCACTACTACTACTCTGATCGATCTCGATCTTATATATATATTTTCTCTCTCTTAATACCTTAGAATTCACGTGTGGACGTCTATACTCTTCACAAATACTACAACTGCTAGCTGTAATTGTATGTAGTACTCGTACTACTGTGTCTTGTGAGGATATGATCGAGGAGAGAGAAGGATTAAGATTTTCACTCTAAAAACAATACATACATGATACATACATACATACATTATGTGAAGTGGAAGCAATTATATAAAAACAAGAAGCTAGAATGTAAGATCGTCATAAACCCATGATGATTACCTTGTGAGTGAAGTTAAAATCTATGCCCCACCGATGGGGACATTATATGGAGTCAAAGACAAGAAGACCAACCATCCCCATCACTTTTTTCTTTTCTTTTCTTTTTTTGGGGTATTGTTTAATTCCTATATAAATCTATTCTTTCATCTATTTGAGATTGCTTGCAATTGTATGTTTTTATATATAATTTATACTTATTAGAATAACTCGCAATTATTGAATCATAGAGAAATCTAATTTGGTTCCAAGTTAAGAAATGTAGTTATTTACATCGATCAACGAAAGTTCACACTCAACACGATCCTAGATAATAAGTTGACATTGATAATTAATATATGGAAACATGTTTCAAGAAAATTTTCTTCACCACCACAAAAAGAAAAGAAAAGAAAAAAAAGAGGGAGCGGGTCCCCCTCCAATCCGTTTCCACTCTACCTATCAAGTTGAAGAAGCAACAAATTAAAAAGGGAGTTTGGATTGAAGAGTTAAAAATAATGCATGTTAGGGCTTGTAATTTGTTATTCTAAGCAAGCTTAGAAACGCAACCATCACAATCATCATCATCATTACCTCCTTATGAAGCCTCCTCCCCTCTCTGGCTTTGCATATATTTCCGATCCCCTTCACTACTTCTCTCTCCAATTCCCTAGCTACCTAGCTATAATAAGCTCCAAGTACTTGTTTCTCTTTCCACTCACTTTCTATGTTTCAATAATACTAGTAGTATTAGATACTCTATATATAGAATATACAAGTTTTTTTTTTTTTTTTCCTTCTCTTTTTGGTTTGTTTTTGCAAAAAGATCGAAGATCTAGCTAGCAAATTTTGAGTTAGAATATATAATATCGCGTACTAGATATATACGTAGTCGCTGGGTAGATTAAATTGATCTGCTAGCTAAGCTAGGATATACATACAATTGGGAATGAGAGGGCCAGGGGAGCAAATAATGGTGAAGGAGAAAATAGGAGGTAAGAAGAATAATAGTAGTCCTATCAGTAAGAATAAGAATAGTAATAATGTGATGAAGCTTAGGAAGGGTCTATGGTCACCAGATGAAGATGAGAAGCTAATGAATTATATGTTGAGGAATGGTCAGGGTTGTTGGAGTGACATTGCTAGGAATGCCGGCCTTGAAAGGTGCGGCAAGAGCTGTCGCCTCCGCTGGATTAACTACCTCCGCCCTGACCTCAAGCGTGGCGCCTTCTCTCCTCATGAGGAGCACCTCATTCTCCACTTCCACACCCTCCTTGGTAACAGGTATACTCTCGCTCCTATCAAAGCCTAATTTCATGTATATGTATGTGTTTGTATATATTTAACTCGCCTTCTCCATGACTCTTGAAGCTAGGTTACAACTATTATACATGCATTTTGTACAACTCAATGACCATTTTGATCTAACTCAGTAGCCTTAAACTTTAAATATCATCATAAAAAAGCTACAAACATTCATGATCATCACCTAATTTGATCCTGAGTTTTCATTATTATATATGTCATCAATTTCTATGTATATTATATGCATGAAAGTTTAATTTGTACTAATTAACGTGTATGTATGCATTGCCATTGCATGTTTATTTTGTTGACCGATGTAAATCATTAAGTTTATTTTTTATTGTTCATCGATTCTGATTGAGAAGAATTATGGAGTGCATTTTTCCAATGCTATAGTATGCATGAGAGTATATGTGGAGAATATACATACCCTTATGTTATGAGTATATATATGTTGTTTTAGAATACCTAAATAGACAATAACTGAAATAAGGTCATCTCTTACAAAGTTTGAACAATAAGTACTTAATATAAGAGACAAATTATTCTAAATAGAACTTAGAGCTTCCTTTTGTTCGATAACTGGGAAATGCCACAGATAGTTAAATAATCTAAGGCAATGTCTTACTGTACGGTTTCAAAGTCTGAAAAAGTTAATTATTAAACATGAATATACTGAATCAATAATGTAGACTCTAAATACTCCTTAAATATGAGTGATATATGTTTGCCGTTTTTGAAAGTCACGTAGGCAAAATATAATACTAAACTTATATAGGGCACTTATTTATCATGTCATTCTCCAAGACCTTAGACATCCATGCACATACATAACAAAGATATAGAATAAGTTAATCATCTGATCAGGTATACATGAAGTATGTACATTTTAACTTCAATTCATTCATCTCATAAAAAAGTTATTTGTGTGCGCAGGTGGTCTCAAATTGCAGCTCGTCTTCCAGGTCGGACAGACAATGAAATCAAAAACTTTTGGAACTCGACGATCAAGAAAAAATTGAGAAAGAACAACAACAACGATGAGGCCTTTACTGCTACTCCCTTGGCAAGTGACACCATTTGTTCTTCAGAACCTAATGGCGATGCTCATCATCAGCAACAACGGTACCCTAGACATTACTTCATGGCGAGTCAAGATGATCATATGATGCCACAATCATATAATTATGTGAATGGCCATGGCCATGACCATCACCATCACCATCAAATTATGACAGCTGTTGGTAATTATAACAACATGATATGCATGGATTCTAATAATTCTCCCTCATCCTCTTCCATGCACACAGCTGCCAGTTCCATCACCAGCACCATCACCAACCAATTTGACAACTCTCTCCCTCCACTCCTTGAAAATAATGGCTACGACGACCACCACATCACTATCAGTGTCAGCGCTAGCATGCCCAATTTTTCATGCCAGTTGCCAGTACCAATAGAAGCTGGAGAAGAACAAGTGGTTGGGATGAGTGATTATACTGATCATGGGCATTTTGGGAATAATTTTCATGACGATCTCCAAGCCCACCAAGAGCTTATTAGTATGATGGGGTCTTCATCAGAAACAGACATTTTTGTCAATGTTACACCAGTACTAGAGATTGGTGATGATCACAATGGTGAGATTACAGCAACAACAACAGCCAATTACGCTGCCATGCATAGGCCGAATATCATCAGTGACAATAATCCATGGATCGTGAATAATATTAATACTGATGATGATAATGAAAGGTGCTGGGATAATATCATCAAAGTAGAAATGAATCATAGAGATATGGCTCCTTATGAGAATACTAGTAATAAAAATATAAACAACAATGATAATAAAAATAATAATGGAAAAGGAGAAAGCTTAAAGATGGGATCATCAGAATGGGAGAGTTTGGAGAGTTTGTTGGGAGATGTCTCCTTTCCTTTCCTTGATTTTCAAGCTTGATATCATCAGCTGGCCCGGCCCAGCCCGGTCACCTCAGAGGAAATTTTTGCTGAATATTCTACGTACCATTGTTGCTCTTCATTACAAGGAGTATATATATATATATATATATAGCTCAAATCAAATCGCATGTCGGCATATATAGGAGATATCGTTCTTTTATCTTTTACTTTCTATAAAATTTCGAATATTGTTGTTTAGTTAGCAGTAATAAGGCTTGAGCGAGGAGCAGGAGTTAAGTGTGAATAGATTAGAGATTTGTTGTATACTAGTGCAGAGGATCAGAATAAGCTCGTTAGTTACGTTATCAAGGAGTACGTATTATTTACAACCAGAAATTTCTTTGCTACTTTTTTCTATCTTCATGCAATAATCATGCATAAAAATTAGGGCTTAAAAAAAAAAAAGGAAAAAAAGAAGGATAAACGTCGCCTGAGAGATTCGAACTCTCGCGGGGAAACCCCATGTACTTAGCAGGCACACGCCTTAACCACTCGGCCAAAGCGACACTGTGATAGCAGATTCCATTTTATTTTATCTGGAGGTTTCCAAATTACACAATTTCTTACCCTTTAATTTGTCTGTCAGAGGCAGCATGTTTGCTAGTACTGGGTACTGGGTAGAGTAGTGTTTGCTACTGCTATTAGGACAATGCTGTTTAAAACGGTAAATTTGCATTTAGGAAATTGGGCATTTAGTCCGTGGTTACTACTACTCCTAGTACTCCTAGTACTCCTACCTTTCATTCTTCAAGTTAAAAACTGCCCTGACCGGCCCATATAATATGAATGTACACTACTCTATCTATTATGGGTAAGACTAAGAGTAATATTGGCCTATTATTGGACCCAGAACCTCCACCACAACACCACCCCAAAATTTTGGAGGCAGACTAATTTTTTTTTTTTGTTTCTTTTTATTATAAATAAGATTTATGTTAGTAGGTAGGACACTTTTAGTAATATTGTCCGATTTTGAGGTAAGAGGCTCAACATAGTTGGGTGCGATCTCTGAATTTCGGGGCCAGAACTTGGGATGGACTCCTTTGACCACCCCCTTTCTTCTACCCCTCTCCTATACTGATTATAAAACCAGACGGTCAGTCAATCCCCCGCCTAAAAAACAAATATTAGCTATTTTAGGATCTAACCTTGTTTGAGTGAATTTTAGGATCAAACCTAGTACTTAGCAAACCAAACAGTTGCAGTAAACAAAAAAAGAGGGTAGTGGATATTACCACTAGACTACCCTTTGGTAGCTTCATAACCCTTTTTCTTTTTCCTTGTAGGAGGGCACATACTAGGTTTAAATTCAAAGATCATGATTTTTACCTTGTGAAAGCAAGTAAACATACAACTGCTAACACAAGAGAGACTTTGGAAATTCACAATCGATCTATTGTGTCAATAACCAAGTTTCTTAAGTTTCTTTTTGAAGATTTAAAGCAATATATATTGCAATAGATATATATTGCAAATAAAGCAATCATCAATCCCAAGATTATCAACTTTTGGGTAATCCGTTATTATCCATGCTCTTAATTAAATTTGGAAGTTATTGGCACCTCTAAGTGCCCGTTTAGCCAAACTTTTTCTAACTTCTATTTCTTCTCCCATTTTTCTTCTTCACCACCCCCTCTTCCACCACCTCCTCCGCCACTTTTTGACTTCTAAGAAGTTAAAATAGGGGTAGAAGTAGAAGCTCCATCCAATTTGTAACTTCTACTTCTACCCCTATTTTAACTTATTAGAAGTCAAAAGTGGTGTAGGAGGTGGTGGAAGAGGGGAAGGTGAAGAAGGAATGTGAAGGGAAAAGTAAAAGTTGGGATAAACTTGGCCAAACGGGCACTAAGTACTCAACTCACTTTGTTAAGGGAGGGAGCGGGCTGCTCTTCCCTTAATTATACCGGGCAAGATGCCAATTAGAAATATGATTTGGCATATGTATGTAATTATTCAGATGGGCCACTAGCACTACGACATAATCATACATGCTTACTGCTTAGTAATCCAATTAGTAAGAAACCATAATTTAGGACTAGTTTGGCCTAGTTTCTACCAAAAATAGTTTTTTTTTTTTTTTTTTCACAAATCTTTATCCTCCTCCCCCTCCCTATTCACTTCTAGCTTCTTCCCCAAACAATTTCTAAGAAACCAAAATGGGGTTATAAATGGAAACTCTAAAAATGAGCTTCTATTTCTAACCCATTATAGTTTCCTAAAAACTGTTTTGGAAGGAACAAGTGAAGAATAAGGAGGAAGGAGGATAGAGATTTGTGAAGGGAAAAAAAAAAAGAACAATTTTTAGTAGAAACTAGATCAAACAGCCTCTTAGCTTAATGCAATGGTAGTATTTATTTAGAATTTTAAATCAAGTAAAAGGCCAGCCAGCAGGGAGACAGCCAGCCATCAAATCACTAATTTGACGATCGATTAATGATGGGAAATAATGGTAAAGTAGTAATTGTTACGCCTTGGCACAATGCAAAAGCGAGATTATATGAGAATGAGATCAGTTAAAATGATGCGTTTAGGGATTGATGATTGCTTTATTTGCAATATACTGTACTTAATATATATTCTGATTTTCAACTAATTTGTGCGGCCCCTATTCGAGGAATAAGATTCATCGTAAACTGTGAAATGATGCCATAATAAATTGTGTTTTCGATCTACACTCTACACTCTACACTCTACAGTAAGTCAGTAACAGTATACTCCATATTGTTTCTCCGCTCCTCTTATTACTTACTTGCATTTGTTTTGACCCTAATTAGTAATTAAGCATTTAATTTTTATCCAACAAATCCTCTAATGATATGGCAGCTAAAATATACTCCAAAATCTCCCACCAACTGATATCGAGATGTATTTTACCTTAAGCTGCTACGTTCGTACTTTTCTCAAAGAGTACATATGATAGAGCTAGAATTGCATAATTCTTTCTCAATTTTAACTAGCTAGTACAGCAAGATTTCATTATTAACTACAGAGCTTTTGTTGTCTTGTCAATCTGAAATATAATCTTCATATATGTCTCCTTTAACTGGGATAAACTCAATATTTTTATTATAAATTTTGGTACACCCAAAATTTTACTAGGCTTCTTAATTAGATTATTTCAATTTAGTTACACAATTTACTTCTTTTTTTTTTTTTTTTTTGTCCATATATACTATTATTAATTCATATTTCATTCAGTTCAATTCAGTTGAAAAAAAGAACCTATTATAATATATTATAGTACCTAGATAAAGACTCCAGCAACATTAATTACCAAAACAACATCAAACTCCATTTGTTTTACAGTATAATAGAACCTGAATGTTATTTGCACTATAAAAATTAAAAAGTGGATAGCCTTTTTCTTATCTTTAAAGTTCTACTAAAAGTTACAGTATATGAAGGAAAATAAAACAATTGATTTCGAGAATAACGGAATCAGTGTAAAAAAAAATGGAGAAAGCATGCTTCAATTAATATTAATTAATTAATTAAAATGCTATCATTCTTCAGACATAAAAAAACATTTCGGTGTAAAGTAAGGAGAAGACATGCTACTTTTGTTCATAGGGCATTAGGGGAAGTAAGACTACTACTAGGTTGGATGTTGGATCACGCTGTCCCGTAATTCGCGGAATTAATCAAACAAATTGTTCTGCATTTGTTTATGCCAAAATATAATATGGCTAATACATACGTACTGATTGGACAGGGAATTCTTCAGGAACTGCTTTGATTCATCATTTATGGACTACGATACATTCGTACTCGNAATTTTGATTCAAATATCAAATGTATATTTCGAATTCATTGACTAATTATCTTATGCAAAAAATGACCTTTTTTTTTCCAGAAAATTAGGAGTAACTTTACTCTTGTGAAGTATGTTTGTTTCACTCAGCTCCTTTAAATGAAAAATATGAATAATTCAAAGCTAGTCAACCGTACATCATTAATTTGTCCTACCAGGAATTATGAAAAGAATTCTTTTACTTTTTAAATTTTCTTTGAAGGGACAAGCGATGCATTTTATCTATATACAACAAGAATCTTAGCTAAATTTGTGCAATGATTGGAAACTTGTCTATCAATATTCCATTCTAAGTTAAGCAAAGATATATCATTAAGCACAATTAACCATGTTTTTGCATGTCAAAGCAAGTTCACCTACATACGTTTACCCTAATTACAAAGTGTATGATATATTAGCAACTTCTTTCCCCCACTCCCNCCGTTCTACAATGAAGGTGACGATTATGCATGTGAGTGGCGGAAAACCAAGCGTCACCTTCATTGTAGAACGGAGGGAGTAATATATAGCAAGTTCATATATATCATACACAGTTTTTTTTATTTTGTAAGCTATTTTTAGATTCGCCCTCTTAAAGATTCATAATTATATTTGGAGATGGTATAGTAATATGGGAGCCGGGGTGGCCAAGAAAGGAGAAAAAAAATGGCAAAAAAAGGCAATAATATAAGGGTGGTGCTGGTGGTGTACTCGATTGAAAAGAGTAATAATGAAAAGTGATAAGTTGAAGTCACGTTATTGTATATGGTAGTCTAATTATGATTAATGAACAGTGTTAAGGGTGTAGTAGCCTCGATAGTCGATCCTAGTACTCTATATTAATAGTATCCTCTTTGAGTAAATTGATTTGTACTGTGCGTGTATTCTTTCTAGTAGTAGTACACTCACACTCTGACACTCGCATTATTAAAAGAGATTTCTGGGCTCTCGATCTCTATACTCTATAGCTCCTATCTCTCTGGGATCTTGATCTGTTTCTGTTAATTTCTGTTTTTCATTTACTGTATGTGTTAGTAGTTAATTACTCTTGCTATATACTACTAGTAATGAAAATGGAAGCATATGAAGAAAATCATGAGCAAGCACTAGTAGTATCAGTATGTGGAAATTACTCTAGTAGGAGTGAGAATTATTATCATGTCCAAAGCCCATCTCCTTCATCAGCACTCTCTCATAGTACCGATCAGTTATGTCGCCACAGCCATGAACTATTACTACTACCCTCATCCTGCTATCGTCACCACTCTCCTGATCTCAAAGAACAACAACAACAACAACAAGATGAAGATGAAGATGAAGATGAAGATGAAGATGAAGATGAAGATGGTCATCTTCATCTTCAACATCAACATCAACATCAACATCATCAACATCAAGATGCCTCCAGGTCCAGGTCCAGGTCCAGGGCTCCCATCAATGTGTCTCGCTGCAGCTCGTCTTCACATGCTAATTCCTGCTTCCATTTCTACGCGGAGCAAAAAATCAACATAGACGATCATGTACCACCTCATCCTCATGAACATGATCATGATAATAATGATAATGATGATGATGATCATCATACTATTACCAGTAGGATCATTCATCATCATCATCATCGTGTGCTTCCTGCTATGGCTGTTGATGTTGCTACTATCCCCAAGAAAATGGGGTCTCATAATTATTATGGACATCATCATAAATTAGATGGTGGTGATCATCATCAGGATAATTATGAAAATGATAATACTAATGATGGAGGGTGCTGGAAATATTTATCTTTCAGTACCTACCCATCCTTTGTTTGGATTGCTCTGCAATTGCTTTGGAGGTTATTACTCAGTTTCATGGCTGCTTTGCTTGTCTTCTACATTGTTACCAAGCCTCTTCCCCCCAAGCTTTCTCTTCAGGTACCTTCCTTCCTTTTACTATTACTACTCGTACTATTATTTTTGTTTTATCATCACTGTTACTATTACCACTTTGATCTTTTCAATTATTGTCCCGCTCCTATATACTGTATAATTTCTTTAGGATTACATAACTGTTGGTGTTTGATACCTTCTTTTTTTCTTTTTTTTTTTTTTAATGTCTTTTCACTGGATCACCTAACAGTTAATTACATGTTCATATTATTGCATGATAGGTGTTGGCTTTAATTAGGCTCTAATTGAATTTATTCTGGGAATTTTTTTTATTAGGACCTTGCATTAAACTAAAATTAGACTCTTAAATAATGATTTCAAAGAATTTTGGAAAAAAAAAAAAGAACTCTAAAACTAAAATAGAAACAAAAAAAAAATTAAAAGAAATAGAGTTTTTTTTTTTACCACCCAAGGATAGCGGTACATGAATTACAACATGCATATACAAAATTTAAGCATACAGCTTAAGAAGAATGGTTTTGTTGATAATTAAAATTTTACGAATAAAAAGGCTAAGCAAAGCATTAATTGCAGTAAAATGATCCCATCATATTGTAGGAAGGGTATACAAACATTCACTAATCATGTGCTCAAGAAATAGCAAAAGAAGTACAAATATTATCTAATCTCCAAAATGCAAAACCAAATCAAACTAAATTGGACACTTCTTGACACAATATACCCAAATACATTACTTAAGAAATTAAAGAGGGAAAAAAAAAAAAAACTACTCCCTCCGTCCCGTAATTAGTTTTCAAAAATACCATATTTTTTGTCCTAAAATTAACTTTCAAAACCAATAAAATCCCATAATTTTTCTATTATACCCCTCCACTAACTCACAAATACAATAAAAAAAAATACACTTTCTCTCCAATTACTCTTACTCTTTCTATTATTTTATTCTCTCACAATAATATCTCTCTATTACTTTAATCTCTCACATAAAATTACCCTTTTATTTTTTATTCCTTCTATTACTATAAGGGTAAATTTGTCTAAAACCACTCACCTAAAATCTTGTTTCCTCCTAGTTTTTAAAAGTTAATTCCGAAAAGGATGGAGTATCTTTTTACTAGGAGTACAAAAGATAGTGGTTGATACGCCATGATGATTGATGAAGGTCGTGGTAATGATGGGCCTGATGTTGTGGTTTAGGCTGTTGGTGGGTGGTCCCCGTTCAAAATGTTAAAAAGTCCATGTGAATTGGAGTAAGTTTGTTGATTGGGCCTTTAAATTAGTTAATTCAATTTTCATGACTTTGGGGTAGTTGATGGCTTGAGAGTATGAGCCTTGGGCCCAAATTGGTGGACTCTTTGATCCAATTCTAACTAGTACTCCGTCCTTGGATGTGGATTCATTCTAACTCCGTCCTGGAGCTAAGCTACCTAGTACCTAGGTTGGGCTTCCAAGCCTCAATTGCTAGTCAATCAGCTTCATTATTGAGTACTAGTACGTAGTATTTATTATTATTATTATTATTATTATTATTATTATTATTATTATTATTATTATTATTATTATTATTATTATTATTATTAAAAGAAAAAAAATAAAATAAAAACATTTGTTGTAATAATAGATGGCAGGAGTGGAGCCATTTGAGCTAGCAGAGGGAGTGGACTCTTCAGGTGTAGCAACAACTTTCTTAACGTGCAACATATCAATCGGACTTGTAATTGACAACAAGTCCAAGGTTTTCCCCCTTCATATTCTCTCCCCGCTTCTGCAAATCTACTTCGGCCAGCTCCCTTTCTTGGTATCCCGAGTGAGTCCTTTTTTCATGATTTTGTACTCTCTACTAGGAGTATTTATTTTCATTAGTTCTTCTTAATTGTATTAAGTTAGATCGATACGAATTCAAATTCAAATCTGAATAAAAATTAAATGCAGGGGCCCCAATTATATGCCATGAGTCATTCTTCAACCCACTTCAAGGCATATGCAGGGGTAACAAGCAAGCCCATGTATGGAGGGGGCCGAAACATGCAAGACATGCTTACTTCTGAAAACGGATTGCCTCTACTTGTAACTCTCTCCTTCACATCTTATTATCAAGTTGTTGGGACCCTGGTTCAGCCCACATACCACCATCGTGCTCACTGTTTATTGATCATTCTAAATTCCTTTGATAACAAGAATCGAACCCGAGCCTATAATAGCACTTGTTTAGTAACATCCTAGTTATTAATTGTCTACTCTACTTATTACTATGAATTATGATATATGTACCCTCCAAAACATTATTTATCAATTTTTATTGTAATCGTGTAATTTAATATCTGTATCCTTGAATGAATGGCAATTCAAGTACTAATAATTATAATGCTTACCATTTGTTCTTCATTGTTACCATCCATATATGTGACTTTATTTAAGGACGACTCATCCAATACTTCAATCAATTCAATGGGACACAATTTTCACCTCATTCAAACAGAAACAAAAAGGGAAACTAAGATTGATTAGTGGCTACTGTATATGTATGTATGAATAAACCTAACTTAGGGCCTAACCTAGTCTATTTTCATCAAATAATAATAATAATAATAATTAGATTTATTTTTGAGTTAATAACATTACATTAATATTTGTCTGTTCCAGGCCACCAGCTCCATTTTGGCTTTGGCCATATGTGTTGAAATTATGAAATAAAGAAAGGAGATAGTGCAAATTAAAACGGTTCTTCCCATTAAACTAAATATGGGAATGGATTGGTTAGCTATTTGGTAAAACTATAGTAGTAGTATGTAACTTGTTTGTATTGTTTTATTTATATTAATGGGCATGATCTTGGCGTCTGAATTTGTTAGCAATTAATTATATTAATAAATAATAATAATATTTAATAGTATGAGTGATTTGGCTTGTGGAGGACACAAGCCAAGGCCAATTTTAAACAATAAACAACAAATAAAGGCTCACAGAATATTACTATTACTCGTAAGAGAAAGAGAAATGAGAAATGAGAAATCTGGTTTTGCCACCTTTCAAACAATTAATTAATTAATTATTATATTTATCAGTACGTGGAAGACAGCATTTAGGATCTGCACAAATTTAATGAATTAAATTCCAAGAATAATAATGATTGGTTGAATATCCATTATTATCGTACTCTCTGATCTGCTGCCCTTTTAATTTCTAGTAGACAATAAATAAATAAATAAAGTAGTTTAAGAAATAAGGACCAAGCCAAGGCCTCAAAATCCAGACACTACGCATTTATCGTTTGTCTTTTAGGCCACACTAGCACTAGCACTAGCACTAGATGTTAAAAGAGTTTCATATTTTCTTTTTATGGTTCCTTTTTAATTTTATCTTTATTGACTATTCGATCCTTATATATGTTTGATGCTAATGGCATTTACTTCCAAAAGTTTCTACTATTAGGTAATCAACACTTACCTCATACAAACCAAACTTAATTAATTGCCCTCACCTTCAATATTACTCCACTATTAAGGTTTTAATTTGGTGCTTAATTAATGTTAGTTTTCTAAAGTGGTAGGTGATCAGGATATATAATGGAATTTGCTGATCGATTAAAGTAGTTGTTCAAAGAGCCTTATTGAAGCTAGAGGATGGAAAACAATTGTTCTAAGTTTTGTACTACTTTTTTACCATCATAGACGTGTAATCAGGGGGAATTTATTTATTACGCACTAAAAGAAAATAGGAAATATAGAGGAAAATTGATTAAGAACATACATGAACATCAATGTGTATCGAGTTAGATAAAATGTCAATTGATGAATTCTTTGAGATGTTATTGGAGAAATTTTGCTCACTAGTTATGAATAATGTATGGTAAGGGTGTATATTTACGTGTGTGTGGGCGGGTAAAGGTGTACTTGTTACTAACGACCACATAATTGTACGTGATTTTTCAACTCTTCTAAATAAAAGATGAGAAAAACCATACATGAAATATAATTTGTATAATTAGTACGAGTATAGAGTAAAAAAAAAAAAAAAATTGTTTCGATTTATTGCCGGTGTGATCTAGGCTGCTATGACGAGGCTTGGTAGTCCTTGATAAGTTGAAGCAAAAGGTGTAGATCATCAAAACTGAATTAAGTTGCCTAATTAGGGGAAGCTATCGATCAGCTATGCACTACTTATCAGTAATTGCTCTCACTCGCCTACTAATTACCTAGAGTATAATTTTCGTTTCGTGGGATGTTTGCATAAGTTAAGAGTGCACGTATCTTTATTAGCAAATCTCAATTAAAATAGGTATGCCAACAATGGTTGTCATTGTCATTTGTCAACATCTGTATGACATAGTTCTTTTTGTGAATTCAAGTCCCTTTAATGTCCACATAACTTAGTTTTCACTTTTCATTACGATTATTATTATTATTAAAAAGATATTGTCGTGTTCTTCAAACAATAAAGGTATCCATATATTAGGTGTGTAAATACACCTATTATTGAGTCTTTTTTCTTCTTTACCACTTTTTCATAATTCTCAAAATGCACCTTTCAATTAAATTCTTATTCTGGACTAATTAATCCATGTAATAGACCAAAATTCTACAAGGGCTACCCTATAATAATAAAAATCTTACTACCGAAAAAAAAAAAAATAGATGTCACATTGAGCAATATTTTTAAAATTAAGATTTTGTTTTGTATACTCCAAGTCATCTTATTCGTTTGAAAAAAGTTACTAATATAGACATACAAAATATCACTATTGATTTCGCATATAATCCAAATGATAGTATAACTAATTAACAACTAATTTTAGACAAAGGGGTTAACTAAAAAAGAAAATTTGCACTTGAACATATGAGTAGAGTAGGGAGGGACACGTACGTGAAGCTCACCAAAATGTGGAATAAGAATAAGAATAATGGCCTCCACTAAGATTGATTCATGAATTAAAATATTCCGAATACTACAAGAATAGAAGACCACGCACTATTTCCCTACATGCGACTTCATTCTATAAACGCCAAAATTTACTTTAATTGTAAAACTAACTAATGGCTTCTATTCATTGGCAAGCGACCATTCATTCATTATTATAATAATAAACGTAGGCACACAAAATTTGTTCTCTTAGCTTCAATTCTTCCTAATTTTTTTACTGAAATTAATTCCATGTATTGTGAAGTATATACTACTGTGGTATATATCCAACTGAATTGAACTTAAACCAAGAAGTTGAGGAAAACACGAGTTGAATCTTCTGACCTTGTCAAAATCTAACAAGTAATTATTGTTGGAAAAAATTATCAAGGTAAATAGTGGAATGATCAAAATAACATTTGTTAATATATAGTATAACATACATCAAACTTTATTAATCAAAGTGTGTAAGTAACAACATTAATGTATGTTGTGCTTTGATGGTTTTGATGATGATCACAATTGATACTTATTACTAATATTCCCTTGAGC
>BSSO01001394.1:0-23887 GCA_030267885.1 Mesembryanthemum crystallinum
TAATTAGGGACGGAGGGAGTAATTATTACTACCCATCCCCGTTATACGTTACTAAATCATTTTGTATGTGGAGTTTAATGAAAGTTTTAATTGGTTGAATTTTCTATTTATACCCTTCAATTATGTGTAAGAGAGGAAAAAAGATTGAAAAAGAATAAAATATTAGAATGTGAGAGAGATGGAAAATCAAAAGAGAGAGAAATAAGATTTTTTTTTATTGCATTTTGGAGATAGTGAATGCGTAATATGTAAAGGTTATAAGGATTTATTTGGTTTGATAACATGTGAGTGGGATAATTTAATTGGTGGTTTGGTAACGTATAGGGACCGAGGGAGTAGTAGTATTAGCCTCTTATTTTAGGCCAAAGTTGAATCGAAAATGTGGATGCTAGTTGTTATAGCTAGGCCTAGCACTAATACAATTGTGCTACAAATGAAATTGCCCACTTTTTGTGGCAATAATAATTTTTGTGATAACTTATCATCATGTTCTGCCCACGCGCCTAAATCTCTCTCTTTGGAAGCTTCATCAGCCTCACGGATATTGGACTTTTTTTTTTTGGTTTCAATCATACAACTAAAACTTAATTAGCTAGAGATCTTAGTGTTGATATTTAGTGCATCATATGCTCAAGATCAAGATTAGGAAATAGTACTAGTATTAGATACTCTATTTGGTATGTGCCACCATGCATGTTATTTATGGGATGCATCTAATTATTGTAAAATGATAATAGTGGACTATTTGTTAATTATTGGGGAAAAAAAAATGTAGTGGGCAATAGTTGATATTTTTGACAAGATTGATACTCTATCTTAGTTCAGAGTAAGTGATAGCATAGTTAATTGGCATGTTATAATTCATCCGGAAAAGAGTGAAAGAAATGGATCTAGATTGTCTCTATAGTTGTGTCTTGTGTGTTTACTTAAAAGACTTGGAAAAGTTGAAAATGTGATCTAATTATGATGCTAAAGATTTAATTTCCTATGATCTCAACTATACAAAATACTAAGAGATGTTATAATGATTGAGAGTATTGTTAACTTATAATAAGTTTGAGTATTTAATTTCTATCAATCTTTATGCCTCACAAAAAGGGGGAAAAAAAGTTTCAAACTATACGTGATCGAATATGAAATTAATAATTTAATCCAATAACAAAATAAATAGAGGTAATATAGTACAAAAAGTAAGTTGCTAAACTAAAAAATTGCCCAAGTAAATATTCAGGAGAATGGGTTTATATTAGGCCTTGTTTGGTCATGTTAGTACTCATACTCTTCAGCCCTAACTTGTTTGAAAGGGGGTGGGAGGTTTTCATTGATAGAAAAGCCATACAGCATCTACAATGAAATAACTCCTAAAACATAATAAATATAGGATAAAAACATGAATTATACTAACCAAACAATTAACTAGTGACAGCTTCAGGCGCGCCTTCTCCGAAAACTTGGCTTTTTTTTTTTTTTTAATAATTAACAACCATTTTCAATGTCTTTGCATCTTTCACTTGGTTGGAGATCTTCGAATATGTAATTGATTGGGAAGTCAAATCCATATAGTACGGTAGAAAGCATATAAATCCGAATCCCGATGCCTTGATTGCATAAACCCTAACAAAACTCATCATATATGAGAGTGAAAATCTCATATTAAGAGAGAAATAAACTCTCATAGGGAGAGATAAACAAACTCTCACAAAAGGATAGACTCTTATTGAAATAAACGAACTAAAAGAACCAACAAACGAAGGAAAATTAAAGGATTTGAGACTTATCATCAGCGATTAAACGCTAAAGGCAGCCCCTAGGAGGAAGAGGATGGAGGGTGGAGGGTAGGGCTTTGAGAGAGAAAGAGCGGGGAGAGAATGTGTTGTGTTAACGCCCTTCAGCCCTAACTTAATCTCACTTGCAAGATGTTTTTTTTTTTTTAACATATTAACAAAAGTGACAACAAACCAATAGTAATTTGAGCTAATTTTATAACAAACACATAACAAAATAGTAATTCAGTTAAATATCCCACACTAAAAAGGATGACAAACATTGTGAAAACCAATATGCACTGATATTTTTTACCATGACTAATATATTTTTCATGAAAATTTAGCCACGGAATGTTCTACTTGTATCAAAGTTAATATATGGTGACAAAGTTGTTTTTGTGTGAAGTTATCAATAAAAATTGCATCATCTGTACCAATTTTCTTTGAAATAATCGTGAAATAATATTCCATGGCAACTTCAAGACACTTGCGAGAATATGGCGCAATTGGCTTTCTTTGGCGATGTATATGACCCAAGTGATAATTTGTTGTGTTGTCCACAATGGTCGATATTCATGAATATAGAGAAGCAGTACTAACACTGATAGAGCAATGAATTGAATTGGCAAGCTAATTTGGATCATATTATTGGGCACGTGGTAATTAGTTGAATGTCCTCCTTATCAAATGAAATTGTCGAGATCTTGGTTGAAAAGTTGTTATGAGTCACCATCAATAGAAGAAATCTATATATCATAGAAACAAAGACAAAAACTAAAATGTAGAACGGAAATTGCAAAAGTGTCAATTTAAAAAAAAAAAGAAAAGAAAAACTTCTTAAACTTTCAAAACATTAAACATACTGTCATAAAAGTTTCTAAATATTTGGCTATGTTCATTTCAACTGAATCTTGTTGAATTGCATTATGATATATAAATGAATAATTATATATATGAGAGAAAATTAATTTGCATAAACGAATTGAGTTGAATAGAACTGAACTATATGAAAGATAAGAAAATTGAAATAATGATCGAGCTATAACGACCCTCTTCATAACCGACGCTTCTGTTTTGTTATTCTGTTTGGTACGGTCTAGATCGGTAATTGGTGCACCACAACTTAACTTTGCGTGCCAATGCATAATAACTTATTTGTTTTAACGCCTTTATGGCTTATTGTACTTTTGCATGTTGGATACTCGATATATTCATACTACTAAGATCAATGATACACTAACTAATAGTGTTAGTTGTTCCAAATGAGATAGCTAGGGGTTTATTTTTCCAATTTAATCACTTACTTCACTTTTACTTGTTAAATACTTTATGTATCAATATTATATACTTTTCATCAAAAAAATAAATAAAATTATTATGTACTAATTGTGATCAATAATATACTACATATTACTTACCATAATTTTCTTTGTGGATAAATAACGATTATGGTGCACCATTTTCGACTTAAACTGTCCCAAATAGGACAAGAGTAATTTCCGTCCATAACGCCTGGATTGGGTGCGGTAGACTAGTCAAAAAGAGGGGCAAGAAAAGCCGTAGCGGTAGGCTGGTAAACCAACTAGATTTAGCGATACGCCCATGCTATGCCCCGCCCGTTGCATGCAATGCATTTGCTGGGTGTAACACCAATAAATCTAGCCGTTACGCTGTGATATTGACATATCATATGATGGTACCATTTGCTTTTTCGCATGAATTTGGCGACAATTTCAATAACCTCAGGGCCCACATCTTTGATTTTCAGTTCAATCTGTTTTGCTTTCTCACAAATTACCAAAAATTTAGAAAGAAGATAGAGTAAAAATAAGAGATAGGGTCTCTTTACTTACAAATTAAGTAGTGGAGTATGATCTAATAACCAAAATGAGTTAAAATGGGAGTGCATGATCTTGCTACATTTGACAAATTTAGCTGTAACTATGAGATGTTAGAAAAACTTTTTGGGTAGAAATAAATTGAAAAGTTGTAATAAACTGGTGAAAAATTAATAGTTGTGTTAATACGTGTAGTTTCAGTAGTTGGAGTTGAAAATTAAAAATAATATGACAACCCGTTTTATAGTAGCTTATAGTTGAAAAACAAGATGCTAGCTTTCGTCAAAGGCTAGCTAAAATTGGCAAAAATGCTAGTGGCACTAAAAGAAAAAAGGAATTAAGGGTGTGTTCAATTCACTTAAAAATACTTAATTTGAACTGAATTGAATTGAACTGAATTACTTGAAATGAGATTTGGTAAGGTGAATTGGACACATCCCTAACACCATGCTAGAGGTAAATCTAAATCTGTTACTGAGCTTTAAAAAAGCAAATTAATTTGATAGTACAAGGTCTATTTCACCGACTCCTGCAAAGTGAATAATTTTGCTCCAAAAAAGACTTCGAACCACTGCTCCAAACTTGCATTCATAAGAATAGTTACAACACATTACACAGTACGGAATACTTATAAATTTCATAGTAGGACATTCTGTTTAAGAGAATAGTAGTTGTTTTCAAACATAAGTACACAACTGACAATAGTAATTTCCAACGAAAATAGCAGCAACCATCTCAGACATGAAGGAAATTTTAGCATTACTCAAAGTGTGTTTATTCTAACAACATAATATACTGAATTGAGCCAAACTAAATTAAAACATACTAATTGATAATCGAAATAAACACAGCCTTGACAAATTAAGAAATTAACATTGGACATACACTAAATAGGAGCAACAATTTTGTGATTGGATTATAGCCGGTGTGGGTGGCGGTATCTGTATCTTCCAACACAGTGGCATATCAGTAAATAAACATCAACAAAAAGCCCAAATTCAAAAATTCAAACACTATAAACCCCGACAACATTTCCTGCAATTCCNAAAAAAAAAAAAAAAAAAAAAAAAACCAGTCACTCAAAAACCTCCAAATCTCACCCAACAATGGCGTCCAAGATCTCCCTCCTCCTCCTCTCTCTCCTCCTCCTCCAATCTCTCTCTTCCATGGCTTCTTCTCTCGACCGCAAAACCTACATTGTCCACATGAACCACCACCATAAACCCACCATCTTCTCCACTCAAAACGACTGGTACTCCTCCAACCTCCAATCTCTCTCCTCTGACTCCGACCCCTCCAACCTCCTCTACACCTACACCACCGCCTACACCGGCTTCGCCGCTTCTCTAACCGCTTCCGAAGCCGATTCCCTCCGCCAAAATGACGCCGTTGTCGGCGTCTACGAAGACACCATCTACACTCTTCATACCACTCGCACGCCGGAGTTCCTCGGCCTCGACGGCGCCGGTGGCGAGGGTCTTTCCGCCGGAGATGGTGGCGCCGCCGTTGATACCACCGATGTTGTGGTGGGGATCCTCGACACCGGGATCTGGCCCGAGTCGAAGAGCTTCGACGACTCGGGGATGCCCCCGGTGCCGAAACGGTGGAAGGGCGAGTGCGAATCGGGTCCCCAGTTCACCCCCAAAGCCTGCAACAGGAAACTCATCGGAGCTCGGAGTTTTTCAAAAGGGTACCAGATGGCCGCCGGTGGTGGCGCGTTTGCAAAACAGTCGGAGGATATCGCGTCACCGAGGGACATTGACGGACATGGGACCCACACTGCGAGTACCGCCGCTGGGGCCCACGTGGCCAACGCGAGTCTCCTCGGTTACGCGAGTGGGACGGCGCGTGGGATGGCGCCGACAGCGCGTGTAGCGGCTTACAAAGTGTGTTGGGAAACGGGTTGCTTCGGATCCGACATTCTCGCGGGTATGGATCGGGCGATCCAAGATGGGGTTGATGTTCTGTCACTCTCTCTCGGTGGTGGATCGGCACCTTACTTTAGAGACACCATCGCCATTGGAGCTTTTGCTGCAATGGAGAAGGGGATTTTGGTCTCTTGCTCGGCTGGAAACAGTGGACCTGCTAAGGCTTCGTTAGCGAACACAGCACCGTGGATCATGACCGTCGGTGCCGGAACCCTAGACCGGGATTTCCCGGCTTATGCGGTTCTCGGAAATGGGAAGAAGTTCACCGGAGTTTCCCTCTACAGCGGTTCGGGAATGGGGAGAAAACCGGTAGGGTTGGTTTATGGTAGCAAAGAGAATAGCTCCAGCAATTTGTGCCTGGCCGGTTCGTTGGACCCAGCTTTGGTGAAGGGGAAGGTGGTGTTGTGTGACCGTGGGATCACTGCACGGGTGGAAAAGGGGGCCGTGGTGAAGGAGGCTGGCGGGGTTGGGATGATATTGGCGAACACTGCCGCGAGCGGGGAGGAGTTGGTGGCGGATGCGCATTTGATCCCGGCCGTGGCGGTGGGGATGAGGGTGGGGAATAAGATTAGGGCGTATATCAAGAGTGGGAAGGCCACGGCCGTGTTGAGCTTTGGTGGGACCGTGTTGAATGTGAGGCCGTCGCCCGTGGTGGCCGCGTTTAGCTCAAGGGGGCCGAATTTGGTGACGCCCCAGATCTTGAAGCCTGATGTGATTGGGCCCGGGGTGAATATCTTGGCTGCTTGGTCTGAGGCTGTGGGCCCGACTGGGCTGGATAAGGATACTAGGAAGGCCCAATTCAATATCATGTCAGGTAGTGATTTTAATTCTCTGATTCAACGGCTATATTTTGTGTTCATTATGTTCTCTCTTGTTGTTTTGTTGTTAAATTATGGTTTGCGTTCATATTTGGGTTGATTGCTTTGTTTTGAAAGTTATACTGGGTTTGGCTAAGAGAACAATTAATGTGTTGTTGGTACATTGAGGGGTCCCTTTGGGGAATAGGCTGATTTTTATGGTAAGGATGTTATTGATGGGTAAGTGGAGTCATGTTATGTTTGGTAATGCCATTGTGAAGCTGTGAACTCATTGATTGGAAGGTTACTAAACTGGCTAGATAGTCCGTGAGCATAGCTAAATTGGCCCCAATTTGCTAGTATATCTTCTGTAGCGAACTATTAGTAAAATTTTGCATCTGATTGTGCTCTTACTGATGTGCTAAGCCTAAAATGGCAAGGTTCCTTCTCAAGTCGAAACGGTAACATGGTCCTATGCTTGGAAATTGGAATGGTTGAAAATGGAGTAACTATGTTTATGATAGAGTTGCCTACATGTTAACCTCCCTAGGTTCTATGGACAGTGGGGATTGCACTGTTTTTTTGTTGGTAAAGATCCATTGGTGAACTTATTGGTTACATGTATAACACGTTTGCATTGCTTGTTGTTGCTAGTCGGCACTAGGCAGTAGTTGAAGTGTGGATCACATATTTATATACTCCATCTGAATTTAGACGTCATGTAAACAATATTGGAATGTTTGGAAAAAGTAGTTATATTTCAAAATATATAAACAACCTATTCTTGTTGTTATGAGGAAATAGGAGTATGTAAACTAAATCTTAAGTGAGGGTAAAGCTCAATGTGACAACAAAATCTGAACGGAGGGAGTATATCATTAAGGGCCAACGATTTGTGCCTAGATCTGGCAAATTGGTCAGTTAGGTTGGGTTCAGGTCGATATTAGTTTTTCTAGATTTAGCTACAACTAACTGGACTAGTTGGTAAAACGCCTTGATGTGACAAACTGTTTTAAGATGACAATATCAAATCCAAGCGTGAAGGTAATACTAGAACTGGCTGTATCTACTGTCTCTGTTTAGAGGTTGTGGCATATGATCTGGTTTTTGGATAACGAGTGAATATGTTGGTTAAGATTTGGAGTTTGTTTTTGGTGTTCAAATGTTTTGTAAGACTAGCTTGAAAGCATTGCTCGGGTATACAAGAGAGCAAAAGGTTCTTACAACTTGGAGCACAATGATGGGGCTTGCTCATTGATTTTAGCTTTAAAACAGAGAAAGTAGCAAACATGATATGCTGTTTTAGGTGAAGAGGGAATCTTAAAAATTTGTTAGCTGGACCACCTTTACTTGTTTCTTGGACCCATTTTATGATTTTCCCTAGTGAGGATCAATCATGTCTCCTCCTTTTTTGCCTTTATTTCGAAACAGGAATGTTGAACTTTTGGTCTTTGTGATTATTACAGGCACATCAATGTCGTGCCCACATATCAGCGGATTGGCGGCATTGCTTAAAGCAGCACATCCAGAATGGAGTCCAAGCGCCATCAAATCTGCCCTCATGACCACCGCCTACAACCATGACAACATGCAAGCCCCACTTCACGACGCTGCTGATGGTTCTCTCTCCAACCCGTGGGCCCATGGGGCGGGCCATGTTGATCCGCACAAGGCCATGTCTCCGGGTCTAGTGTATGACATCACAGCTGAGGACTACATTGCCTTCCTCTGCTCCTTGGGCTACCCCCCTGAGCACCTCCAGACCATCGTCAAGAGGCCAAACGTCACCTGTTCGAAGAAATTCTCTGACCCAGGTGAGCTTAACTACCCTTCATTTTCGGTCGTGTTTGGCAAGTCGAGGATTGTGAGGTACACCCGTGAACTGACCAATGTGGGGGCCGCCAAAACGATGTACCAAGTTCATGCCAATGCACCGCCGATGGTGGGTGTGAAGGTTAGACCGAGCAAGCTATATTTCCGGAGTGTAGGTGAGAAGAAAAGGTACACAGTTACGTTCGTGGCAAAGAAGGGAAAAGCACCTCCTGCTACTAGAAACGCATTTGGAGATGTCTTGTGGTATAGCAAGACAACCCCGGTTAGAAGCCCGGTTTCGTTTATGTGGACAGGGTTACTGTGAAGATCTCTCACCTGACCGAATGTATTTGTTGGGTTCTCCGTGATTGTCTTCAACCCTTGCTGAGGGGTGCTCGCAAGCGGCTTCGTGTCGCTAATTCAGTGTATTTGCATTGTAAGATTGGGGGGGAGGGGGGGAAGCGGCAAGGTGTTGGGCTGCTAGCTTAAAAATTAATGGATTGTACTAATAGGGTCCGTAGAATTATTAGTGCAGTTGGCTTTTCAGTCGGAAAGATATCTGGCCGGTATATTTAACTGGTTTCATGACAGTAACTGAATTGCTGATTGTGTTACAAATATGGGAAATTCCCCTTCAGTGTTTCTGTTTGATGGTTAATCCCTGAATGCAATGTAACGTTCGCGCGATGCTTCTCTAATTCATGTATGTTCAGGCATTTTCATGATGGTCTTCTATTAATGAATTCACAGCAAAATTTGATTTCAGAACAGAACTGGAGAATGTTAAGACTCATTTGTACCAAGGTATCAAATATTGGCGGAGCAAATTTTGATTTCAGAACTTAACTGAACAATGTTAAGACAAGGTATCAAATATTGGCTGATATGCAATGTATTGGCTGGTACATATCCTGGTACATAAAGGGGTGTCAAATGTTTAGACAGGCGTGGCCGGCAAAAGTATCACCAGAAATGTCATTGTTCAAGCTAAAGACAGGACTTTCCCTGATCACAAAATAGAGGAACAATTCACCATTGCTAAGCTAACAGCATATACAACTGCTTCGACAACAACAACAATTCTTTATACAACCGAAACAACCACATACATCGGAACATTTCGGACATGAACATTTTGGACACGAGCAGCTACAACTACAACAGTCGGAGCAACAAAGAGATTTCAAAGGCTTGCAACTGCAACAGCTACCGCCACACAGATTATTGGTACAACAACAGGAACACGGATTGCACCAACAGCTGCACTTTGGCAATGAACATCTGAAGCACGAGCTACAGTCCCGTGCTTTGCAGCAGAAGCAACAGCATTGGGGTGCTTTGAGATGGACAGAACACCCAGCACAACAACAAGCCCATGAAGAACAAAAGCACAGTGATCCGCTGCATATAAATTACAAGTATGGTACTCCCATCAGAAATTGATGTAACATATTAAAAGGAACTGTACAAGATTTCGAATCTCGTATTATTGGGACTTCTGCTCAAATACCATATTAAAAGAAAGCAAAAAAGTTGAGTTGGTCAATAAACTTTTGCTAAAGTGCTGCTTGTTCCATGAAATTGAGGTGTGTCTCAGAATTTCTTTTGCCTAAGAGTAAGCAAAGGCACAGTCAAAAGCGAAGAACAATCTCATTCAAGCCATCTATTCTGGCTGCTTATCTTACTTTCTGTTTTTTTTCCCTCTTTTTCCCCCTAATGCAGTTCTCTTTGCTGTGGAGCATCCTACGAAGCACTACTACTTTTATTCAGAGTGAAGTAATATCTTAGTTCACTAATGAATCACATCCAATTCTTCCTATTGCATATTTAGCTTGGCATACAAAAAACTACTTAAAATTTGCTTCAAGGGTTTATAATATTTCTTGACACAAATTTTGTAAAACTTCTACCATGATTTTACAAACTATAACGATGTAACACCTGCATTGTTGCTGTATTAGTTTCAGCTATGTGATGCAACTGCGTAAAACTCTACTTACAGCAACTGACATGTATTACTACAGATAATAGAAACAGATAGGGAAAACGTACCAGAGCCACCTCCACAGGCGACATGATTTGCTGATTTTCCGATTTCTGCATAAAGATCATAAAAATAAGACAAACTGGGTTCAAACATCAAATCTTATAAGTTAATGATCTGACTTTTAAAACTATCTTACGTTGGGACTAAAGGATCTGCATTTGCTGTTACAAAATCAACCACCCTGCCAAAATACTCAAATTAGGCAAGGGCAAAGAAAGGTCTCAGAAATGAATGATATTATATTTTTGCCAAGGTTAAAAACAGATGCTATACAAGGCTACTGCAAAACCAAGCATACTCTTTGCAGCATCTGGATGCAGGTTGAAGACGCTCGACAAATTTCAACTCCTCCTGCTAACGAATTTAGTAAGAATTCAGCAAATAATTCAACCGGTAGAAAGAACTAAAGGACAAAACAACTCACACTAAAGCCTAGACAGCTCAGATTACTAGTCAAACAGAAGCAGCAAACAACATCTTGCCATGATTTCACAGTCAATGAGCTTTTACAACTTTAGAGAAAACATTTTACAGTGACTTGATAAATACTTAGCGCAAACTTTTAACAGAGAAATTTATGGGGCAACCTGTTCTTAGATTGAGGTATTTCAAAGAGAGATGTAGGAAAGAAAAAGAATGGTTCTATCTCGTTTAATATCAGTAAATGAGTGGAAAGATGCTGCTAAGCTCCTGCAGTTTATCCTAAACTTGAAAGGTGTTTATGCCTTCCTCCCCACTAGTACCCTTTCCCTTTCATCAATTACATCCGAACAGTGATGTAGCGAGCACGGCCAACAGCAAACACATCTCCCAATCACGTGATTATACTTACGTCTTTCCCCAATGGGCCAATAGTGAATGGAGAATGTGACTGTTGGATCGTCATTGTCTTTGAGATATATACTTGTTACTCTGATGCAGTCATACTCCAAGCAACTTGAGCAAGATGTCAGTGAAAAAAGAAAGGTATGTCACCGTAACAGAAGCCTCAAGTATTTCCTTTTCCCAAAACAACTTTCACGCTTCCTATGTAAGTGCAATTTCAAGGAGAAACAGAAAGGCCTTGAAATGAGCATGTCAGGCTGAAGTCAAGACCAATTAACTAGTTTAGAAGTGCCGAGGAACAACATGAATATGATACGATTGGCAACTACTGTGGGATGGAGGAACAAAGTTACCAATTTTGCATACCACCTAGTGCACATAGCCTTCATTCGTGGTGGGATCACAAGGGGCTTAGATATACACATCATTAATCATTCAAATGCCTTATTTGTTTCACTACCTAGCTAGTGCCCATAGCCTTCATCCGAGGTGGGATCACAAAGGGCTTAGATATACACAACGATTATCATTATAGTGCATTATTGTTTTATCACCCTGTGCACACAGCTTCACCTGTGGTGGGTTCGCAAGGGGTCAGATATCCACATCAGTCATCATTAATGCTCCTCATTTCAGCTAAATCACACTACACTGATTAATATGTGAGATAAAAGCAAGTTGCCGAACCGAACTCAAGGACAAAATGAACAGGGCCTAAAATGCCTTATTTGTTTCATTATGCATGCTATACAAAACACACAGGTTTTATGGGTAAGCCTCCCTTGCGCCCCCTCCTCAGACTCCATATACTTTCTCTAGTGTTCTCATTCCTCCATCTCAGTACCCGAATTGGAGGTAATTAACCTCGGCCTAAAGAGAGTAATCTTGTTTATTTATCTAAATATGCATTGTTAATTTGTTAATCCACTATTCATAAACTAGGTCATATCACTCCTTCCCAAGGCCCAAGATTCACTTAACATCATCATTCCTTTTAGGCATTGACTCATCTTTCATTAAATTCATACAAACCCCAAAACACAACATTTTAAAACAACCTGAACTGTTTGATCAGTAACATGCCACAGTCTTTCTCTTAGGATGAGTAATATTTTCCTTACTTTGGAAGCAGTGACATGCTGACATTTTGAAGCATGTTTGTAGTTAGAAATAGAAAATAACTATTCCTTTTTTTTTCCTGCCTTTCCATTTTGGGCAAAGAAAATTGACTCAGATGAGAAATGTTGTTGCTTTCCCCCAGAACCTACTTTTGCCCAGAGAATTATCAGGCCACTATTATAGAACAGTCTCTTCAACCCCCAAAAGCAGAGAGAGTCCAGAAACAGAAACAGAAACAGAATCAGGGAAAGATATGCATGAGATAAACAGAGCAAAAATCAGAGTTAATTTGTTCCATTTCATATTTTCTATAAATAAAATGAGTAACTCTTTTGTAACAACCGTCTAACTGTTAGACCAATGAAATAGAAATTACTTTAAGAAGTTTAAGAATTATATTATGGGAAACCTTTAGCTCGAGATACTATGTAATGGTTATACGGTTGTACATAATCCTCGCATTAAGAAGACATAAAAGTCATAAATGGCATAAAAGTTTTTTAAAAAAAAAAAAATAATTTAGAAAACACTCACCTGAAGAAAGCTTTTTTCTCTATCAAGGACCTGCAGCTTAGCCATCTCCCTCCTCCTCCCATACAAGTCAGGATACTCAGGCGGCGACTTCGGCCGCGGCACTGGTAGCGTCGGAACCAACGACCCAATGCCTGAACCCGAACCCAAACCCGAACCCGAATCTGAGCCGAGCCCACCAGCTGCCATTTCCTAACTCTCAATTTCCCAATTCTCCCACAAAAACAAAACCAATTAACCAACGTTAGATGTAGAGAGAGAGAAAGCAAGCAAATTTCTAAAAGTGGGGAGCAAAACAGAGGAGACGGGCAGTTATCGTTTGGGGCGGGTCAGAGTGGAAAGTGACAAGAAAATGGAAATGGGCAAGCAAGCATGTACGGGTAAGTAGAGGCAGGGGCAAGAGGAGAGAGAGAGAGAGAGAAAGAGAGGCAGAGCAGAGTGAAATTTCTTTCTCTCTCCTCCCCTGTTTCTCTCTGCTTGGCTGTTTAATTGTGCTCTTCTGACACCCACAATTAAGAGAGAGAGAGAGAGAGAGGGGCTAGAGAGAGAAAATGAGTAAGGAAATGTTGAGACAAGACATTTAAGGCGTAACCATGATGGGTTTTTTTGCCTGCTACTAAAGTCTATTCAAACAAGCAAAGCCCTTACTCTGTAATTTGGTTGTCTCTAACACATAAAAACTGCGCCATCAATGGCTTCTCAAAAAGTTTACTCTACTTACCATTATTGCTAGCTTGATTTGACTTGTTCCTAATACTACTAGAGTGGGTTTTCATTTACTGAGAAAAGTTTTTCAGTGATGGGGTTGATTGACATAACAGTGGGAAAATGTGCTCTGTTTCAGTGGCGAGCGATGGAGCTTTGCTGGCTTTGCAGGGGATGGCAGAGAGAGGGGAGGGTACGGAGCACGTGAAGGGTGATCAGGAGAGAGAAAAATTGAAAATTTTTAACCGTTGGGCGACAAAATAAGCCCTGATTTTGAGAGTTAAAAGAGTTGGTGAAAGTTTGAGAGAAAAAATAAAAATGCTTGCTTGGTCTCTGTTTTGTTTTGTTGTGTTTTGTTTGGGTAAAATTTGCTTGCTTTTCTTGTTTGTGCTCTGTTTTCTTACTACTTGAAAGTTGAAACTGACCAAACGATTCCTACTGCCTGCAAAAAAAAAAAAAAAATGCAATGCAGTGGGGTTTTTTTTTCTTTAACTGTGTACCAGCAACTTCTTTGTACTACAAAAAATGGGGACCCCCTTTTTGTTTTGTGAAATTTTTATTTTGGGAATATAGAGTAAATCCAATGTAACGGTAGTTATTTCAATTGTTATTGTTTAGACCAAGCACATACATGAATATAGAAAGACATGATTTTGAATTTAAGTTGGGGTAGTTACTTTGGTTATTCATCATATTTACAACTATTTGTACTAACTACTAGAGATGTGTGTAACAAGTTGTACATTGTGCACCAATTATTGAGATTGTTTTGGTTAAAAAAAAAAAAACAAATTCGAGTATATACTAAATGTGAATGTGTTAAATCTTCATATAATGGGCTTCATAATGTGGCCCAATGTGTAACATGGAATTGATAGACAAAATCCTTCATATATTGAGCTCCATCTTAATCCCACATTAGATGTGAATGTGTTAAAGTGAAGTTCTAATCGAGTCCACACATAATGAGAGTGAACAAGATAGTACACATTGACAAGAAGATCTTTGGAGAGTGTAGCATTGAGTGTGTGCAATGATCCAAACGTAGCTGTTGGTTAGAATATTGTAAGAAATCGTGAGCGGACATGTATGGAGCATGGAGAGGGTAAAGGCATAAACATTGGGGTGTAGATTATTGTGTATTGAAAGGAATGCAATAAACTAAATCCTTGAAGATAGAGAGTCCTTCACAATGGTCAATATCGTAACAACATGCATTTTACCCATTGATTGACCTTATTAGTAGGGCAATGTATCGGCATGAAACCAATGTAATGAGGAGGCAACAAACAGAGGTCAGGATGAGAGATGCATGGAGTATATATGCGATAAGGTTGAGGGCACAAATCATAATCATAATAATAAATAATAATGGGCATCTCCTTAGCCATTTCGTAGGCACAAATATAATACAACGAGCAGTCCATAAGTGTTAGCATGAATTACCCCCCATAAGCGATTATAATATATGATTATTGGATCAACATTTTAATCAGGCTAACAAATTTCATGAAACCTAGTCTGTCTCATACAGTACAAATATAAATATGTCCTTTTAATATAAGTTTGAACCTATTTGCGGAACCCATAAGCGACAAAATAGGGGTTAAGTCAAACACTTAAACATGCTAAATACTCCCTCTGTCCCTTATTTATCTTTCAAAAACCTCTAAAATTTTGTCCCTTATTTATCTTTCAAAATCCACAAATCACCAACTTTTCCCTTTAATACCCCCAACTAACAAATCAATACAATAAACAATCTTTCTTTCTCTCTCCAAAAAAATAGAAATGATAAAATAATAACCACATGGGTTCTACTCCTTCAAGGGCAAAATTGTAGAAAACGTCTCTCCTTAAATCTCACCCCATATCAATTTTCGCAAGATAAACGAGGGACCGAGGGAGTATTAAGTTTAACATTACATAGCCTAGATTCAATATTAAAATGTTTAAAAAGTTTAATAACTATCCTAAAATTACTTACTCATTTCAAGTTAACCATAACTAAAATAACACAAACATATAGTTAAATAGGTCATGAGTAGGTCATACTCGTGTTGAAATTTTAATTTTAACCTATTTAATGTGTTGTTCGTGTCCACTTATTAGATTAACTAGGTTGGAAACTTTCAACACTAATCTGTTATATTTGTGTATGGTTTGTATCACATCATTGTGTGGTGTCGAATTTTGGTAACCTTAATTCTAATGATATTTATTTATGGTTTTTGCCAATTTTACTAGTTTAATAATATGATTATTACTAGTTTAAATAATATTGTGTTATATAAATATGCGACAACGAGTTGATTAGTGATTTATACTCTAATATTGAATTAAGATACATTTTAATTTAAATACATTAGTTCAATCATACAAATGAAATGAAACCTATCAATACATGAAAAAATATTGTATGAGGTGGCTTATGACTAATTAAATACATAATCAATGAATTGCTAATTGTAGCAATTACAAATTTTATTAACAAATTTTTTCATGAGCAGCCTTATACATGAGGCCTGATACTTTAAATATTTAAAGACGAAAATGTGGTACCTAGTACTCCACCAAGTATCAAAAGTACTACATTTTTTTTCTTACAAGTACCAGCCTCATATATGAGGCCACCGTATACAAGAATAACTGAATTTCATTTGACAAAGTAACCAAACCCTATCCACAATGTAGGTTACATTTTTGTGTATTCATATCCACATATGCTCGCCCACAGCTACTGTTATGAGTTGTGTCCACGCCATGATTTGTATTGGTTTTAGCTTTTATCTGCCTACGTACGAAAAGAATAACAACAACAACAACAACAACAACAACAACACACACATAGATGAAAGTTTAAAGTTAACTGTTTTTGCCCAATATAGCCTTAGTCTTCTAGCGTGTAATGGGTTTATGTATTACAGTAAGTTTCATCACATTAAGTAAAAATACATATATGTACCTTGTGATATCTTTTAGGTAGTTGCGTATATATCAGTAAGACGGATAAAACTTTAGTTTATAATGGTGATTGTGCGTATACAATTAGGAATGTACAACATATAATTTGTACTATATCCACCTATTAAGATAATTTCTAATGAGATTTTTTTTTCTTAGAATGGTTAGTATTTGGTAAGAACTTGTGTGGGTAATCCGTATTATAGTATAATCAATAGAGTTTCAAGACCAAAAATCCGAAATTGCAGTTAAATACTAGGAGTATAAATCTTGAACTTTAAGATGTTTGCACATTTTATTTTGATTTTGATTCATGGAAGGTGCAAAGGTATTGTTTGCCCACTTGAATTTATTTTGATAGTTTTTGTATTATTTTTTTTTTGTTTTTTTAATTTTAGTAGTAGTAGTTAATAATAGAGTGTTTTAAAACAACCACCTTTGTTATAACTTTTTTGAAATAACCACCTTAAATGTTACACTTCATAGAATATAGCCACCTATATATTTTTTCTTCCCATTTTTCCCTTACCTAATTTGTTTCTCCTTTAATTTAAATAAAAAATAAAAAATCAAACACTCTTTCAACCTCTAGGTTCAGGCCGGTGATGGGGAGGAGAAAATAAAAAAAGTGTTTTAATTTTTTTTTATTATTTTAAAATCAAACTACAAAAAATTAGGTAAGGGCAAAGCGGGAAGAAAACATATTTTTTTATCAAGGATTCCGGCAACAGGTGACTATAATCAATGAAGTATGGCTATGTTTGGCAAAAACAGCTAGCTTTTAGCTTTAAACTTTAAGCTTACAGCTCAGCTCCCTGTGTTACTCTCAATAACAAAACACTTTACTAGATTATTTTAAAAAACAGCTACAGCTTGTTTTGGGAAACCACCCATGCAAGCTTTCAATTACAGCTTGCAAAACAGCTATTTTGTTGCCATTTCATAACATCTCTTACCTTTTTTATACTATTTATTCCTCTTTATCATAAAATAGCTACAGCTAACAACTAATTTTGCCAAACATAGTCTGTAACATTTAAGGTGCTTATTTAAAAAATTTATAACAAAGGTGGTTCTTTTTAAATACCCTATTATTAAAGGTGGTTAAACAAAAATTTTCTAATAATAATAATAATAATAATAATAATAATAATAATAATAATAATAATAATAATAATAATAATAATAATAATAATAATAATAATTGCTTACATAAATAATGTTATTCCAAGTAAAATTAAAAGACAAGAGTCTTATGATATGTTCATTTTAACTGAGTTGATCGATCTGAATTGAATAAACACTGAATGAATAGCTGGTAACATGTAAGGGATAAGTAAATTGCACTATTGAACTGAATTGAATGTAGATTAAGTTGAAATAAACACATCCCTTTAAGTTGATGTACTCATGTGATTCAATTCCAAAGTTAGAATCATCACATGTAACACTGATGAATTCATTGGCTCCGTATCGATCTACTTATTAAAGGATAAAATGCTTTCAACTGGCCGTGTCTTATCTGCTCAAAAGAATCTCATAACCTTAATTAAGAGATGAGAGTTGTATCGAACCACTCCAACCACTTGCTGGTAATCGATGAAACTACTTTAACTCTTATTAGATTGATGACAATGAGAAGTCATTATTATTAAATGTGAAAAACAGGCAAATCACATTCAACAAGTCACAAAGCCAGAGTCCTTAACGTTAATCCATTTATCCCTTACTGATTAAGGCACCTCAAATCAGTTCAACTTAATTAGCACCATCACAATTCACATAATAACATATGAGATCATGAGAAGAGTTTTCTACGCTTCAATTATTCCCTCTGGTCCAAGTCATTTTGTTATATAAGTATTTATAGCTTCGCCAAACTTGAAAAAGTTTACGTATAGCTTTTTCAAATCCATATAGAGCAAATCAAACTATTTGGCAACAAATTTAACTTTTCTTTTTATCCACTGCAAACTATTGGCCAACTAAGTTTTATTTTTATTTTTTTCCTTGTGAGCACACGAAACGTCAAAAACTAGTAACATTTTTTCAAGATTCGAAGCCTTTTAGTTGTACATATAAGTCAAGCTTAGCCAAACACGTCCGTAACTTTATGTATTGTTAGACCCTACTCACTTTAAAGACCTAATTTTAATTCCTCTATAAGAACAAGAAGAAGTTCATTTGACAAACCTCCATTGAGATCATAACTTGTATAGTTTACAATCATCAAGCTAGAAAGAGAGAAAGATATGGTGGATTCGACAAGAGCGAATAATTTCTTGATGCCGATGATAAGCAAGATGTATTGCTCACCGTCTCAAGTGGTGTTGGTGGTCAGGCGGCGGCCTCATGTGGTGGGTGGTGGCGGCTTTGTGGTTACGGATTGTAGCCAAAGGGTTGTTTTCAAGGTGGATGGTTGTGGCATCCTTGGTAAAAAAGGGGAGTTGATTCTTCGTGATGGACAAGGAGATCCAATCCTTCTTATCCGTCAAAAGGTGCGTATATTCATTCACATTTTGGAACGATATACATTGTTGATATTAATTCCTTATGTACTACGCTATATGTGATGTCTACGTATGAACAACTTCTTTCTTGTTAACTAGCTATTATGGTGAGACAATTATTGTTGTTTGCACACGGCGAGGAAAAACAACAAAAGAGTGGTCACTATTATAATAATATAATTCAAACTTGTAATAATTAGTCAGTCCTTCACATCAAATTTAGCCTAGACGAGGTAGAAAACAAGATGCATACAACCTTAACTTGGTTGTGCAATGTAAATATGTAGTTTCTGTTAGATATAATTTCTGGTTAGATATAATTATAGGATCAAGGTAACAAAACTTATTTACAAGTTCTTCTAATGTCTATTTTGTGGATATTATTATTACCATTATAGGGTGGGATTGTTCAGGCATTGAGCATAAACAAGCAATGGAAAGGCTACTCATATGATTATGAAGGATTACAACAGATGGTTTTCAGCATAAGAGAACCAAATGCATGCTTCTCAAGACACAATGCAATCAGAATATCAATTGAACCCAAAAATTGTGGGATTGGTAGAGACTGGGATTTTGAGGTCAAGGGTTATTTCCCTGATAGGGATTGCACCATCATGGACTCACAATCCAACATTGTTGCACAGGTAATTAATTGTTAAATCTTCCATTAATTGTCTAGTAATGTAGTATATCTCATTCAAGATTTCTATTAAGAGATAACTTACAAAATAGTCTAAGATATTTGAAGGATAAGAGATAACATTAGAAAATGAACATTGTTACAAAATAGTCTTTGATAAATGAAGATACCATTAGAAATTAAAGTAAATATTTGAAAGCTACTAGTTGGGTGGGTGGATGCTTATTCTCTTTTAGTGCTATATATATATATATATAACTTACATATGTAGAGGTTATGGTGTAGGCATTTGCCTTTGCTAGCTTTTATTCCATTGCACCATAAAATGTTGTTGCCAATAAGTATTCCATCCCATTTCAAAATCACCTTCTATATATTTTAACTTTTAATAGAGGTCAAATTTTGATAGTTTTGACAAATTTGTGAAAATATATAGTCTTTAAGTTACTAGTTTTGTTAGATGTAATTATTATTATTTTTATATATATACTGTATTTAGTAACAGATATTTTGGAGACCTAAAAGTGTCAAACAAGTTTATATGATAATGGTATTATGGAGCTATTGCCACTCTCTTTGTAGCCTCCAATACTCTCATTGATTATAAATTAAATTCACCCTTCCTTTAAAGTGAAGATAGGATCGGAATACCATAAATTTATAGTCAATAATGTTACACAAGATGAATTTAAATGGAATACTGTGTCTAATATTCAATAATGTTAAGTTAGGAATTGCCTGAGATGAATATGTTTGTATTGGAGTAATAATTATAGTCATCCATGATAAGGATATGCTTCTCAATAGATTACAACATTCAATGAGCTAGCTCTCCTTCTCAATTTCATTTCATTGTGTGCTTTGCAAATTGCAACTATGTTATTATTACTAGTACTATAGTACTATGACTACAACTATTATTTCTACTAGTACTATCATCATTAGTGTTAAATACACAACTCCTGCTTTTGGTAAGACAACTATCACTACTAGTAATACAAGATTTGGCCTGATTCCTCCCCTTTCTTCATCAACCCTCATTTGTACACTCTAAATTTTTGGATTTAATTGTTACTTCAATATTTATTTTTTTCTGCATATATTTCTCTCATTTTCTTTTTTGGGCAAATGAGTTAAAAGCTTATCTTTCATATTCAATCTGAAGTCAGATCGGGTGAATGTTTACATTTCAATTGGGTCGGGGAAGGATTGACATCCCCTACGCCTAGCTAGTTATGTTATGTGCGTTCTACCTAGCTAGGTATAACACTTATTACATATGATGATATATTGGTTGAATCTTCAATTGTATGAAATTTTGATGTCAGATTGGGGTGAAAGAAGAAATTGAGAAGGTGATGACAAGCAAAGATCTTTACCATGTTGTGGTTAAACCGGGGATGGACCAGGCCTTCATTTTTGGAGTCGTTGCTGTCCTTGATTACATCTATTATGAGTCCACAAGGTGCTAGCTGTTTATTAGCCACCAAAGACAACAAAAATCCCTAATTTCAATGACAACTATCATTTAGAAAAAGAAAACAAAGTACAAGAATAAGACGAAGAAGAGTACATTTGTTAACATTTCTTTAGTGTGTTGTGCTTAGTATTGATGTTTAGTCTTTTGGGATTTTGACATTACATTGTGTAACATTTGTTAATAATTGTGAACATTGAATAAAGCAAAGAGCAGATTTTTCTGTATTTGTTGGTTCTTCTTCAATTTTAAATTTCTTTTGTCCACACTCTCTTCATTCAGAATTAATTGTAGCTTATATTGTTTTTGAATATTAGGAAAAAGTAGCATTCTCTCTGTCTCGTGAAAATATTAACAATATCAGTTTGCACAAGTACTAAACAGAGTTGGGAAAAGGTTTATTAGCATTTTCACGAGACAAAGGGAGTATGAATCTACGTATAGTAACAAATTGTACTTATGTTTCCTAATAAAATGGAATACACAAACTAATTCTTAAATATGAAGGTAGAGTATAACTGGACAACATCTGAAGAGAGAATATGCTTCATATATCTTGAAATATATGCTTCAGCTTACATCTTGTACACCAATTCATAGGTTCAAACTTCATGTAGTCGCGCCCAAGTAGGAAGGAATACCCCTTACCAACACACACATGCTTTTGGTTTACCCAAAAACCTATTTAGGGTGGTCTTATAAATTGTTCTTTATAAAATTAGTAAGACCTTTCAAATATTAATAAATTGTAAAGTAATTTTATTTTTTAAAAGCAACTTTTTTACATTTTCATTGCATGTGATTCTTTTCAAATTATAATTGATACTACTAGCCTAAAAGCTGATAATATTGACCAGCTTATAAAAAAGGAAAATTTAATGCCAATAATCCAACTTTTGGGCGGTCCAATAAAAATAATCACAAATTTAGAAATTGATAAGAATAATCCCACATTTACCTCCGTCCCACAATAATAGACCGAGTGACATCTCCGTTAACTCCAAATTACTTTTCCTATAAAAAATCACTTTATAAGATCCTCTCTTACAAGTCGACTTGTTAGTTTGAAATTTTGCAACTTTCATGGGCAAACGTGTGTTATCTAAATTGGTTTTTTTTTTGTTTTTTCTTTTTTGTGTCTGCAAAGAGGGACTTCCTCCCTAGTTGGGCGTAACTAAAGGGCACCTACTAACACACGGTCTCGGGTATTCCACGAATTTAATTCGTGTAGGTGCTCCCCATGAGGCTTGAACCCGTGATCTGTTGTATAAGTCAAAACTTGTTTACAAGTGGGCCAAACACCTCTTGGGCCCCAAATGACCAAATGGGTATTTTTAATGACCATAAGTGGACAATTTGGTATATAAAAAATCTACGGTGACATATAGGTATTTAAAACGAACACCGTCAACCAATATGGTATTTTTAAATGAAATACGTGTCATATTCCCCCAAAAGTACGCCGGAATACAAGATTTAGGTATTTGTTTCATTTAAAATGTATCTATATGCCATATAATTGTATTTTAGCTCGTATTTTGTGGTGCATTTCCCCATTCAAGAGCTATTTAAAGAGATCTTAAATGTGGAAATACACAACTCATGACAAGAAAATAGCTATTGAATGCGGAAATACCCCACAAAATATGACATAAAATACAATTATATGGCATATAAATATGTTTTAAACGAAACAAATACCAATATTATATATTCCGGCGTACTTTTGGAGAAATATGACACGTATTTCATTTTAAAATACCATATTGGTTGGCGGTGTTCATTTTAAATATCTATATGTCAACGGAGATTTTTTATATACCAAATTGTCCACTTATGGTCATTAAAAATACCTATTTGGTCATTTGAGGCCTCTTGGGTTATCTAAATTGATTTTTCATAATAGATGATGGTAAAAATTAAAACCACTTAATATTGTTGGCAATCTATACTTTATTAGTGAAAACATTATAGAGTAGTACTCCATCCGTTCTACAATGAAGGTGACGCTTGGTTTTCCATCACTCACATATTCATTGTAGAATGGTGGTAGTACTGTAGTATGTTTAGTACACCATTGGGCCTTAAAGATAATCCAAGCCTAATTCACGCAATTGCGGCCCAAAGACAACCCTTTTCTAAGAATATGTTAGTACTCCGCTTGCCAAGTTGTACCTGAACTTGTATAGATATGGGCCTATATGAATCACAGTTTGTTTGTTTTATTTTTTTTTATTTTTTTTTATTTTTTTTTTTTTTCTTTCCTGTCAAGAGGTATCCTGGGACCTTGTGGCCCAGACTAATCCCCCAGGGTCCCGGGATATTATTTCCCAACGGGTAAGACCAGGGTAAAACATATAAAGGCAATTATAGAGCATTTATTATTTCCTTTTAGATGATTTTTTTTTTATCAATACAATTTAATCATTGGAGAAGTAGAAAATGATTAAAAAAAACCATTATAATAAGTCAAAATTCCATTTTCGGCGGAAAAAAAAGGGCTCAGTTGACTTGTTTTATTTTTTTAATGCCATTGTGGTTGGCGGAATACATTTTTTTATGACACAAATGTCGTCGGAATATTTTTTTAATACCAACTTGTCACCAATGGTCTATCATTAATGTCAATCTGGTCATTCATGGTGTAGATATTAAGTTAAGAATTTCCATTATAAACATTTTTTTTTTCATTTGAAGTGTGTGTTCATTTCAATATTTATTTTATATTTAGTTTAATTCACTTGAGTTAGTTCAGTCTTGTTACTTACTTTTTCAACTTTCATGTGGTATTTGTAACAATTATTGACCATTAATAGTTTATACTCCCTCCGTCCCGCTATTACGTTTCCAAACCAAAATTGGCACAAGAATTTAGGAGGAAAATTTTAGCCATTTTTGCTCTTGTGAAATAGAGAGAATGTAATA
>BSSO01001395.1:0-23883 GCA_030267885.1 Mesembryanthemum crystallinum
TTAGCACTGAACTGAACTGAACTGAACTGATCGGAACTGAACTGAACTGAACTGAATATAAGCTAAAATAAGGTGAAGAGAACATAGCCTAAATAAATTTACTATGAGAGAGGAGTGTTTAACAATGATATTTTATTGTGGGTTGAGAGAGAGAAAGATTTTAAATTAAAAAATTCAAAAGTATGGTTGATGGTGGGTAGAGAGAGAAAAAGAAGGGAATAAAAAATCAATTTATTTTAAAGTTGATTGATAGTAGTTGAATTTTTAATTTTTTAAAGTAGATATGTGTAAAATTTGGTTTGTAAACATTTGAGAAATACTTATTTTTTGGTGGTTTGTAAACATTTGAATAGTACGGAGGGAGTATTAATTTCAAATATTTATTTACTCTAGTTTAATTCTAATTAAGTTTAGTTTTGTTCAATTTAGTTATGTAGCTCTTTCGTTTGCATATGTTATAATTTGTTCAATTCAGTTTAGCACATGTCATTCAAAATGAAGACATCCTAAATCGAATTGAATCGGCCAAAAAGTGTTTATGACTTGAAAGTACTAGTATTAGGCATTGTTCTCTTCAACTTATTTTTGTTGATTTCAACAAAAATCAATAAAAATCAGTAAAAATCAACAAAAATCAACAAATCGCTCTCTGCCGAATCTAACGAATCAACAAAAATCAACCAAAATCAATAAAAACAAATAATCAATAATAAATATCAATAAAAATAACATGAAAAGAACAAAACCTTACTCTATATAATTACTTGAAAGTGAGATATTTATTCCACGGTAAAATTGAGAAAGATATATAGTATCTAAATAATTTAGTGCTCGGCCTGCATTTGTCATTTTTCAATCATAAATGAATGAATTATGAATTTGGAATATCGAAACTGTTGGTCGTTGTCATGAAGAAGAAGATGAAGATGAGGAGAGGACAGATAAGCATAAGACGATGATTGAGAGCGATGAGTCAAGAGAATGCAAATTGTGTTTCCATACAATGCAACTAACTCACTCACTCACTCACTTCTTTTCTTTTTTTTAAAAAAAAAAAATTCAAAAAACAATTGGCACTGCAAGTGCCAGCCAAGCAATCTTTTCTTTTCCTGTTCCATTTCCACCCAGATTTAACTCATTCAAGTTGTAATATAAGGCCACCACCCACCAACCTAAGACGAAACCAGTTCGACATACGGTACCCACCTGATATAAAAATTCGTCTGATAAGAGATAAACTTGTTATACATCGTTTGCAAATTATACTTGTGATCTAGCAATAGTTTTCTTGTGGTAGAGATAAATTTGATTTCAAAGTTGCATAAACGAAAAACCAGCATCCATCTTCAAGTTACGACTGAATCCATAAACAACTGCTACTTTCAGTTTCAATACCTTGGATCATCAGAATATATGAACTTTTTCAATAGCGACGAACAAAAAAGTATCCTACAAGCATAATTAGAAAGAAGAAATTATTGGAAAATAAACTATTGATTACTCCATAAACTTCGTACTAACAGAAAGGTGATGGCAACCCTTAAAACCAATTAAAGCCAAGATTTTTGGGAGGAAGAAAAAAAAGAGAGAAACTTGTGAGCTCACCAGCCCCCACAACCTAATTGAAAAGTAACATCTCATAAATTGAGTAGCTATCCTCCACTTATTATTTTGCAAAAGTCTCATCTGTTGGGTCAATCGTCTCGTCACCCACTTAATCCAAAATTGAGCCGCTAATAAAGTCGATTCAAGTTTGAATGATACTCACTTTCCATTCACCATGCATGTTCAACTTTTCAAATTTTCAAAACCATCATCCAAGCTACCCATTTTCTTTTTTAAACCTTTTTCCTTGTTAAAAATAAAGCACTTCAAAAAACTAATTTATGTTAATCAAGCTCATTTTTTTTCTTTTTAAGGTTCATGGAAAGCGCAAATATCAGTACAATACAATTACAATAGAAGATGGGGGATCCGAACCTGAAACCTGATGTACCCTAGGCTTCAGTCTTAAGTTCTTAACCATTAAAGCAAGACCTCATTGGGTAAGGTCATACCTTTTAATCTTTCAGTAATCAAGGATCGGGATTAGAAATTCAAGCACTTACATGCACTTCCGTGTAACAATTTTTGAAGAACTTTTTATCCATAATATGTCCAAAAGATCTAATTGAACTTGTGAACAAACTTTCTCGGCTCCCCCTGTGACAACAAAAGATCCTAAGTGCTATGTGGGCCCTTTCTTGGGCCGAAAGCGATCCCAAAGTGATGAAATCTAGCTCCTGCACCGCAAATTATTGCCTAGACCCAGGTCCACAGCACTGGGCAGACCCGCAGGCGCGTTGATCAACGCGCCTGCGCATAGCACATGTGATGCACGTGCGGGTGTATATCACATGTGCGGGTGTATACTCGGGTCCATGCAATTAGAATTGCTTCATAGACCCCATAACGAATCATTAAAGCAGAGCTTAAGCCCAACTAGAACTCCTACAAGAAATAAAAATACATAACAGCTATAAGAAATAAAAAGTCATTTGAGTGGCAGGAACACAGTTACATCACATGTAGAACAGTGATCGTCCTCGTCTTCAGTCTACTCAGCCCACCTTACCTCCTGAAATTAACCCAGAATGAAGAAGCAGCCACCATATACAACAAATAGAAGGCCTAAAGTTATCTTGTCTGATAAAATCAACCACTTCAGATAATGGGAAAAACGGAAATACAAGCCCGCTTATGAGTTATGTCATGTGGCACCTTGAGTCATCAACATGTTTCGACTGCGATAGATCATCAGCAATAAAAGGAAGAGCAAGATAAAATCGATTACATAAGAGAGGAGACTTTACGACAAGTACTGCAATCATTTCGTCAAATTCATTGAGAGCAAACGTCCATCTTAAATGATGTTGAGTTGCAAAGAAGGAAATAAAAACAATTCAAGTTGTGACAAAACCAGATGACAAGGGATTTATGTATGTATGCTACAAGCATTTGAAGGTTAACACAGTTGGCTAGTTTATTCATTGATGAGGCATAAAGCTTCACTCAAATTTACCAGCCAAAATTTACAAAGTACAAGGGAGCGTCATGTTTGATTATGCACCTCAACTAGAAGACTTTGCTTGCTTCCTGGCTTCCTCTCTCAACTCCTCTCGCAATGTTGCTCTGACATAGAATTCATAGCAGCAGCCTGCAGGACAGAACAGGCATCAATGGTCACAATAATGCAGGGCAGACCATAATACTATGATATTGTGTTTCAGAGAACTGTGAGAAAACCATAATACTACTCTAATTTTCAAAAAACACAATAAATGCACAACGGTTCACAACATGTTGCAATGTAGAACTTTGCCAATATATTTTTGGGTTAAGCTATCAATACAACTGTTTATATGCTCAACAACTCTCCAACGAAGGCAATTCGAGATATGACACCCTAGTGTGGCACAAAAGAAAGCCAATAGTGGAGCACCTTAGGTTTTTTGGTGCATCCTGGATGCTGACATCCCAATGGGGAATAAGCAGAAGTTGAATAAAAATTGAGCAAATACATCTTGTATTGGATAGAGTGACAGACCAAAGGTTGTTGCCTATACAAGCCCCAGTCAAAAAAGATTATTTCAAGAGACGTCATCTTCGATGAAGCAACTGAATGGTGATGGGAACAAAGTACAAGATCAAGTACAAGGAAGACAGACCAATCGAAAAATTCAATGCTCGTCATGTCGTAAAAGGATACTCACAACAGCCAGGGTCCAACTTCAACAAGACTTTTGCACTTGTTGAGTTGTTTTTCACACAGAGACAATTAGAACAATCGTGGCTCTTGAGGGTCAATTGAAATTATGTCTTCCAATTAGATGTCAAGTACGCATTTCTCAATAGCGAGCTCAGAGAAGTAGTATACGTGGAGAAACCACAAGGCTTCACCATCAAAGGCCAATAAGATAAGATTTATCATCTAAGAGAAGCTCTGTTACAACATAGATGGATATCTTCTACAATATTGGTTTAGGAAAAGCCAAAGCGAGCTGACACTTTACATCTAGACCCCAGGGTCCGATTTTCTTATCTCGTGTCTCTATGTAGACAATTTGATTTACTTCAGCACAAGTCAAAGGATGCGAGAAGATTTCAAGAACACCATGATGTCGGAGAATATGAGGTGACAGACCATGGGCCAATAAAATAATACCTTGGCATGCAAATCACGCAAAGCCTAGGTAAGACACTTACTTTAAAAGTTCAACATGGCTGATTACTAGGCAATGGAAACAACCACTACACTCAACCAGAAGCTTTCCACAAATTGTGCATCAATATGACGAGGCTTAGTGGGTTCATTAATATATCTCGCCAACACAAGGCACAGCATAGTACATGCAGTTAGCATTATACTAGATTCATGAGTGAACCTAGGTTATGTCAAGAGGACCAGTGGTTATGGCATCCTGTACGAGAGAGAAAAAGACTGCAGACTCAGCAGAGATGATACAGCCAACTGGAAAATTACAAGGGACTGTATCCTTCAATTTGGATAGAAGGTATCTCATGTTCATCGAAGAAACAAGTAACTGTGCGATAAATAAATAACAAGTACGAGTGCAGCGTGCGAAGCAGTATGGTTACAAAGGATTTTGAGTGATCTACAACTCAGTGTGGAAGGTCCAACGACAATCTATTGCAACAACATGTCAGCGTTCCATAGCCGTACGAAAGACACATTGATATAGGACACCACTTCATTCGGGAGTTGGTCGCATGAGATCAAATTAAGAGTGAGTAACTACGGGATATATTCGCAAAGGTGATCCTAGTTGAAAAATTATCTCACAGAGCAACTTAGAATACAAGATTTTTCTAGATTAGAGGGAGTGTGGAAAATTTATCTAGAAAATCTTATATGCAAATATCCTAGTTTAGAATAATATTTCCTAATATCTAAGCCTTGAATGATCTAGTAAAACAAAGCAAAGAATTATATACCTGGTAGTCAAGCAACTAGATTAACGATCACCACTAACCAAGTATAACAAAAGAGGAAGGAAGAACTTTGTAGAATGAACCGATGGCTATGAAAGCATTATTTTATTCTATTTTTGAGCGAGCAACTAACGAGTTCGAGAGACCTGCTCCAGAGACAAGGGAATAATCCAACCCACAGGATACCCAAACCAAGGCTGGAGGATGGACCAAAGCCCATTACACTTCAAGGAAATTCCCCCACAAATGTGGTAATAGGATTTGAAACCCAACCATGAGGTTGGGGAAAAGGAGTTTCTACCAAATAAATGATGTAAAACCCAAACAATCAAGTGAAGGAAATCAACTATAAGCCAAAACATTTCCATTTTCTCTCCCTCTCGTTCATTGATCAACCCATCACACTAAGCTACAAAAGCAAACAAAAAGTAGGAATTTTCAGATTCTGACAGGAAATGGAAACCTGATACAAACCAAGCACCTAAACAAGCTACCAAAATACAGATACCAAATAAAATAGCACCCCACCTCATCTTATTATTCCACGTATAATCATCTCTAAAAAAACCCCTCCCCAACCATCAAAACCGTCCCACCCCCAAATGGGGAAAAAAGATGATGAAAAAAAGAGCAAAAAGTCAAACCAATGTACAAATAATCATGCAAAGAAAAATCTTCACAAACAGCAAATACAAAGAGCAAGGAGACTATAACAGAATATCAAAAGCATCCAAAGTGAAGAAAATTGTAATAGCATTAAGCAAGCTCTTGTAGTTGATGTTATTAAATATATTGATGGGGCGTGCTGCACTTCATTTTCTAATTCTCGACTTACAAAGTTTTGTATGAACTTGGACCAAATAGGAGTCACTTCTATGAGAGGCGAAAGTCACCCAGGGAATCATCACATTAAAAGTGGGAGTCAGCCCCCCAAAAGTGTAAGGATATACATATCACACAAGACCTACTCCCTACCAACCTGTGAGAATAAATGCTCACATAAACATTCATCAAACTACAGGACATACAAGCTTTTAGACCATAACCACATAGGAGTTAGAGTTGCTGCTTACCCACCTCCGTAGCTCCCTTTCCCCACTCCCGAAAAAGAAAAAAGAAAGACAGACATAAACAAATAAACAAAACAAAAAAAAAAAGAATAGTAAAATACTTAAATATAACACATCTTAAGGAGCTCATGAAAAGGCAGAAGCATACCAGCCACAACAACAATTGTGAGAACATCACCAATTTTTTTAATTCGCTTCACACCACTCTTATATGACTTGAATTTACTCAATGCTGGGTCCTTTGCCAACAGCTGCAAGGAGATGAGACAATTTTATCATGATGCACCAACATACCAAATTTTTAGAAAAACTTATGCTGCATTATGTGTATAAAAATTTTACTATATTTAAAGCCAATGTCCATGTGATCTTTTACAATGGAATAAATTGCGGTATTGTACAATTCAATGTCTTTAAATCAAGTGATGTGACCTCAAGATAGAGACATTCAATATAAAAGGANTATTCTTCTCAGTTTCTCACCATGATATATGGTTAGATGTGTAAGAGGAGGTTCAATAATCAGCAAGGGACAAGTAAAATGGCCAAAACAATATAATAATAAAAAAAAAAAAAAAAAAGAACCATCACCCATAAGTTTGCAAAACAAACGTCAAAGGTCAAAGTTTTCGAAATAGGCATTCAAATACAAATGAAAATGAACATAACTGCATTCCCATACAAAAATTAAGAAATAAAGTGACAACTATGAGACCCAAAACAAGAACAAAAGACCCGTTTAAGTCCTCATCATAAGCAAAACTGCAAGGGTTCTACTCTATGTTAAGCTAAATTGCAGAATAATGAACGGCGAGATCATTCCACCCTGATTACAAATTGAATATGGAAAAGATTCTTACATGCCAAAAGATAAACAAAAGCTATGCACATGAATCCCATAGTTGGCAATCGAGATCAAATTATACAAAACCTTCTACCTAGTCAGTCAAGCATTTGATAGAAGTGTGGGACCGAGAATTAAAACATCCACGAATTCATCGAAGTTATTACTCTGGTAACCAACAATTACCCTAATCAATAGTCATTTTCCTAGAAACTTCAACCTTAGCGTTTCATTCCACTTATGGGCTAAATCAATGCTTATATCTCATCTAGTAATATCTCAGATAACCTAAACAAACTTGAAATTCAACAAATTGATCGAAACCCAATATCAGGCCAACCAAATCATCAATAAAAACGGTGAAAAATCTATCGAACCAATCCTTCAACAGAAGAGAGAGAAATTGACTTACAGCTTTCTCGCGCTCGCCAAGGTCGATGTGGAATCCTCGGCTGGGTTGTGCAAAAGAGCTCTGCGTTCTCTGTAAAAACGCAAAGATTACACAAAAGAAATTTGGGAACGAATTCGAAGAAGCGAGAGAAATTAGCGTGGAACAAGAGAGAGAAAATCATTGAAAGAGAAGAAAAGGATCGTGTTCTGTGAATTTACCTGTGGATTGGATCGCAGTTGAGAGAAGAGTGAGGTTTTGCTGAGAAATGAAGCCATTACCAAATTCAACTGACGCTTCGAGATCGAGAGAAAGGAAGAGAGAGAGAGAGAAGATGGTGTATCTGAGAGTGTGGCAAGCACAATTGTAGGTTTTGCTCTTCTTCAATGTAACTAGATGAGAAAATTAAATTAGAGTGGGGTTGGGGTTTGGATTTTGGGGGTGGGTGGGGGAAAAAAGGGAAATGTATTTTTCATACATAGGGGAAATTCGAACCTCAATGCACGGTCGTGCCAAGCAGCAAATACTAGGATTAGATCATTTTCGGGTTGGGTTGTTTTTTTGGGTTTAGGTTGAGAAAGGATCAACTTCAATCGGCATTTAAGATAATGTTTGGCAGAACTAGCTGTAACGGCGAGTTGTAACTTCGCAAAATTAGTTGAAAGTTGCTTTAAAATGGTAAGAATAAGGTTTTGTTCTCTACAACTTATTTTTGTTGATATTTATTGTTGATTATTTATTTTTGTTGATTTTTGTTGATTTTTGTTGATTTTACTGATTTTTGTTGATTTTTGTTGATTTTTGTTGATTTTACTGATTTTTGTTGATTTTACTGATTTTTGTTGATTCGTTAGATTCGGCAGAGAGCGACTTTGTTGATTTTTGCTATTTTTTGTTAATTTTTGTTGATTTTACTGATTTTTGTTGATTTTTGCTGATTTTTGTTGATTTTTGCTGAAATCAACAAAAATAATCTCTAGAGAACAAGGCCTAAGTTTCAAGTTGTAGCATTTACTCAAAACTTAGCTGTTGGTGCCAAACATAACCTAAATATTTTTTATTGTATTTTTTCCTCTAGCAATTAATGAAATAATTGTGCAAGGTTTTACCTTATTCTAACTGTTACAATAACTTTTTTTTCGTTGTGATTGTACTTGTAATACTAAAATTTGAGAAATTACATTGAGGTATACTCCGGTAAAATTCCAGCTCAACATAACAATTTTATGACAATATTACCCTTAGTAAACCTTATTGAAACCTTTATATCAAAATACAAATTTAGGGCTATTTTTTTATTTTATTTTTAAATTGTGGTGCTTACATTGTAGTAATTTTGTTTGTTAATTGTAGTATACTAAATTTTTTAAGTTTCTATCTTGGCATTTTATGAGGGATAATGTCCAACCCCCTTTTAGGGGTATTATTAAGTTTCTATCTTGGCATTTTATGAGGGATAATGTCCAACCCCCTTTTAGGGGTATTATTGTCATTTCATGTGCTTTGGTCACCGATTTGTGAATTTGCAGTAAGCTTTCTAAAATTGGTATACCTCAATGTAATTATTTAAACATCGGTATACCTTTATGTATTTTGGCCAAATCTCGGTATATCTCACTGAGTCGGTATAACGATACAGTAAAATAATTAATTACTGCTATGTTGATGTTAAAAGCAGACATAAATTACTTGCAAAGTGCAACCACTATGATGAAAATAATGTTACAATCTTTATTTATTTAATATCATTAAAAACACAAGCACAAAATTATGAATTTTAGAACAATTTAATCCATAATTTTATTCACTGATTCAAATTTTCCAGTCAAACAAGCCGATCCACGAATGAATTGGATTTGATCCTATAATTTTCAGTTCAATTAAATCCAGGTCAAATCAGATTTTTGGGTCATTAAAAATCAAATCAGATTCGGATCGGGTCAATTTTTAACAGGTTACTATTCACATGTGAGTGTTTAGGGCTGCTGATCTGAGGCCCGCCAGTAAATGAGCAATGTTGGCTATATGGCCCAAAAGGATCAGGTGAACCAATTGTTGCCACGTTACTACATTCTTAGGCAGCACAAAAAGAAACCCATTTTTAACGCACAAATCAAACTAAAAATGTCACCACTAGCATTCAAAATCTCCATCTTCACCACAAAAAATGGCGGTGAGAAGTGCAATTTCCATTGGAAGAAGAGCAAATCCATGTTTCATCTCAGCAACTTCAGCTTTTTCCGCTTCCAAATTTCGCACCCATTTTCCTCCTCCATCTTTTCATCATCACAGCAAACCTGGTAAATTTATTGGTTTTTTGATTTTGGTGGGTAATGTTTGATCAAATGCCAATGATGAATTTTGATGAAAATTTACTCACACAATTGCTGTTATTATGGGATTAATTACCCAGGTTTTAGATATTCAATTCGGGCAATTCAAGGTGCAACGGTTGATCCAATAACACCCAAAAAAAATTTAGATGAGAAGCAAAATGATAATTCTCAGATGAATTGGAAAGTTAAAATGCTTTATGATGGAGATTGCCCTCTTTGTATGAGGGAGGTAATTTTTATTTTTTTTTTTAATTATTTGAGTTACCTTCCAATTTTGTTCAGTTTTAGAATTTATTGTAAAAAATAATAAATGAGTAATTTTGTGGTGTGATGATGATGATGAATTTTACAGGTGAATATGTTGCAAGAGAGGAACAAAGAGTATAAATCTATCAAGTTTGTTGATATAAGCTCAGAGGATTACTCACCTGAAGAAAATCAAGGCCTTGATTACACAACTGTAATTGTTTCAAGAACTTGTGTTGCTATTTGCTACTATTTCACAATGCCCTGACCCTGAGAATATAATCACTTTTCATAAACTAATATAGGGTTATGATTCATTTCCTTTTTCTTCTGTCTTGTGTAGGTCATGGGAAGAATTCATGCAATTCTTTCTGATGGAACCGTTGTAACTGATGTTGAGGTACTATTTCTGACTTGTAATACGGCTTCCATCAAGACCGTCAACTCTCCACCAATGAAATTCTTTGTTGAACAAGACCGATAAGAATCAAACCTTCAATCTCAAGATTGAGCGAATGATGCTCTTAACACTTTCCCCTGCATATTTCGTTTTTTTAGTAACATGACCTTTGCTAATCCGACCTGGTACAAAAAAATAGGATTATTTGCAAACCTACTCTGGAGATTGATACTGTAAATTTGTCAGTCACAAGTCTGAATAGTGCATGCACTTTCAATGGGTGGAAGCTTCCCCGTTTGCAGTTCTGCCTTCCAACTGAGTATGAGTTATGTAAATTGACTGCAGGCTTTTAGGAAGCTGTACGAAGCTGTTGGTCTTGGATGGGTTTATGCCATTACGAAATATGAGCCTGTAAATCCTCTTGATCGATCTTGATTACCTAATCCCAATGCGTTGTTTTTTGTGATGTTCCATTGTGCTCATTGGCAACTTCTTCATCTCAGGTTGCAACTATAGCTGATGCTGTTTATGGTGTATGGGCAAAATATCGTCTTCAGATCACAGGTATTGGATAATGCTTACCCTGATCTTGTAACCATGTGTTTGCTGACTTGTTTTCGAGTACATTAATCATTTTTCTTTGCTGTTTCAGGGAGGCCACCCTTAGAACAAATCCTTGAATCAAGAAGAATCAAAAAGGTGGGCATATAAGTTAAATAACTGTACTTCTGTATTCGACAACTTCCTCCGCTCTCATTTATAATCTGAACGCTGCTTATTTTGTAATTAGAACGCTGCTTATTTTGTAATTATTCACATCTTTATGAACAATTCATGACAAGTTGCTAAAAAGTTAGTGTTGTTTTAGAAATTTAAGTTACATACACGGATACACCCATCTTGTCATCCTAGGTACTTACTGAATCTGATTAATGATTCCTTTCCCCTTACAGGATGAAGTGTGCAATGACAGCAAAAGCTGCAATATGTGAAGTTTCACTGTTGCAGGATATCAGAGCAACACCCATCAGCTACCATTTCTGTAGGAAGCTCTCAACTTTTGGTTTTATTTATCCTTTTGTTTTTTTTTTTTTTTTTGGGGTAGATCAAAACAGCTCATGAAAACAACATATGTTACTAGAATATATTTTTGTAAATTGCAATCTAAAATCTGAGGTCATTATACTTATACTGATATAATTCTCAAAATAAAACAACATATTTTGTGCCTGCCTTCGACCCACTTTGACATCTCCAAATTGAACCTCGATGCATCATTCTTTCTGCAATGTCTCCAAAAACTTATCGACATTCATTGCACAGCATCCACCTTTTGCTGAGTGAACTTGCAGCTCAATCTGGCTTATTTTGATTAGGTGATATAGAGGCATCAGACCTCAAGTTTTACGTAGTAGCATACTAGTTGATCTTAGTCTCATTGCTGAGAATAATGGATTAGTAGTTTCATTCTATCAATGAGGCTATGTTCACTTAATTATTCTAATCATGCATTCAGTTCAATTCTGCAACTAACATTTCTTTCTCATATACTTGGTTGAAAATGAATATAGCCCGAGTACTTCGATTTTCTCATGAATAGCATTTCATACCCCTTTTCTCGTTTTTGGTATCGAGACACCATTACAAGAGCCAGGCTGCAAGAATGAAGTCGATAATTCTTATTTTGTGCCTCATACATGGTCTGACAAATTAATACTCCAAAATGCAGAAGAATCCAAATTGAGAAGAGGCTATGAAGTTGGAGTAGCAAGTAAATTAAACAGATAAACATATCCAAATTCATCATAGCTTCTCTTAAATCTCTTCTGGTATAAGAAGGATTTATGGTCGAAGCTCGAAACACAAGCAAATTTAGCTCTTTCAATGCTTCTGTTCTGTACAGAGTAAAAACTCCCATCAAATGGGTTTCTAGCTGCTTGATGAAACATTCCAGCAGCAGTTGATCTTATATCTACTCTCTGAACAAGACTTAAATATTTACAGAATCCTTAATCCTCCACCAAGAATAGTCCTCAGGCTCTCTGACTGTCGATCAAACACTATACAGGTTGTATTTACAATCAACTGAACCTCATCCATCTTTCCGCCTTTAAAAGATATAGCACACAAAATCCTGGCCGATAGGCAACCTCCCCTAGCTCTAATATTTGCAGCTATACTTGTATCTAAGGAAACACGGATACCCAAATAGGTGGTGTCGTGTGTTGACCCAACATGCGTATCCAACACACTAGGTTTTTCACTCTATAATGGCGCTTCCATGAGTCTGTATGGTGTCCATATCTGTATCCATACAAGCCATGTTGCCTCCATGGAAATTAACAGTATCTTAGTAGCTTTTGGCGGTCTCTTGTCACCACCCTCCTTATTGAAAACCATCTCAAAATACTAAATAGAAATCTCCACCTTCTGTGAGCCGCTCGTCTGACAACACGGCCTGGAGGAGGAGGGCATAAATAGCTATTGTATTCCAAACTCGGGTTTGTAGACGGGAGGGGGTAATCCATGTCCAGAAACCCAAGATGCTCGTTCTCGGGAAAAATTGGTGTGTCACAGAGTAGGGAATCAGGAATTTGGATTGGAATATCTAGAGGCTGGTCATATCTTAGGTCTAAGGTATCTACAGCTGGCAAGGAAAAATCGTCCGTGCTGCTCATGCATCCCATTGAATAAAGAGAGGAAAGAATATCAGGAGAAGAAATGCTCAATTGTCCATAATCGAGTTTATTGTTCTGAGTCTTCTGTGACATTATAAGCTTGCTTGTATCTGGAGTTCCTGTCGTTGACGAGCTTGCCATGTGAGAAGAGACACCAAGAAGGGAGTTGAGATCTTCAAATGAGATCACTCCATCCCAATGCTGAAAAGCTTCAATGACCATTCTTTGTGTATCAAGCTGAAAAGAGTGATGATCATATACATTGTCAGATATATTCAAATAATCAATATGGGTGGCAAACAATATTGTATTAGGAAATATTTTTAAGGTTATAAGGAAGTATGCCTTCTCGGTTTCAGACAGCTTATCGATAGGAACGTACTGGCTTTCCGAGTAAAGTCCCATTACTCGTCCCACCACATTAAAAATCACACCATTCTTGTGCTGGGAACCAGGAGAGTAATACAAATACACTCTGTCGTCAAGTACACAAGTCCGAGCATGTTCTGCAGTGACATCCCACATCTTTGCAGACATACCAGAGCCTAGAATCTGAAAAATATGCAGGGAATAAGTCAGAAATTGCGAGATAAGTCATGCTACCTCAAAAGGAAAGTACCAAGAAATATGAATCTGCCAAGCATAAAGAGATTCAACCACTTGGCTCCAGCCCTCATGGGTTTCTACATAATTGTAAGGTTACATAAATATAGGATGTTCCTTTTCAATTATTCTACCGTGTGCACAAGGTTAAGGAATTCAATAGAAATGAAATTTGACATGTAAAGTTCACATAAGGTGCTCTGTAAATTCAAGAGACTCCCCAACTTACAATGTCTCGCAAGATTAAAGCATATCCAAACACTCAAACTTGAGCTTTGCAACATTGTTACTAACCTACACCTAATCACTTCATGATGGATTGCTTAGAGAAAGCTCCATACTCCGAAATCAGACCTAGGTAATAGCTATGTGCAGGAGACATAAACTTCATACCCGCCATCCCCCCCCCCCCCCCCCTTCCCCAGTCCACCACCACCACCAAAAGAAAGAGACAGAAAGGGAAAACCAAAAGTCAAGAAAAGAAGGAAAGTTTAAAGAAGGATGCTTGGAGCACTTGGTGTGAGTTTGGCAAGTAATTTTTGGGATACTTTGGGAGGAGCTTTAGCTTTTGGGACATTAAAAGCTCTTAAAATCATTGTTTGGATGGAAGATATTCTGGAGGAGATTTAGCTTTTGGGATGGGGTCAAAAGCTCCCAAAAGCTCTTTTTGTGAAAGCTATCAAAGCAAGCTTTCACCCAAAAGCTGAAGCTAAAATCTCACAGCTACAGCTCACAACTAAATCTCACAGCCACATCAGTTTGCCAAACATAGCCTTGAAGGGGACACTGAGCACTTGTCATATCATGTGTGTGCAAGACTGCAAGCTATGGATGCAATCAGGCACTGTATACCATATTAGCACACAGGACAATGATATAGAACAAACAAACACAAAAACATGTATTAGATATATTTCTGTGTTTGTAGTATTCTTACATTCCTAAGCCGTGACGGATCTAAATTGAGCAAAATCAGAAAGTCCTTCACAGTGTTGACTCTGTCAAGGGTCAACCGCTTGTGGAATGCTCCATCTTTCCCAATCTTTTCCAGTCGCCATACTTCATCAGAGAGAGAAGGGGGGTGGTGTTTCTTGTACACTGCAACAAGGTCCATGAGCTAGGTCAATCAACAGGTTCATCGCAAAATATACATTCCATAGCACCACCAATTTCCATAATTTTAAAATCATTTAATGACATACCAGTAGTTAAACTAATTACTGATAAATGATGAAAATAGTTCATTCATGTTGCCCAAATAACAATACTGCCAGTTTTACCATGTCAAATGAAAATGAGAAATCAGTGAAATGAACATCATTTTTCCTTTTAACAGTGATCCAATTGAAGTTAATCTATCTCAAGAAGGAACCCATTTAAAAATATTTCATTTATAAGGTGGATGCACACAAACTGTCGAGGAAGAGCTCAATAATAAAAAAATCCTACTGAACTAAAAAGTATATATAAAGATATTGTTACTTATAACTTGTTATACAACAGATGAAAGGCAAACACACACATATAGACATCTTTGTTGATGTACATGAGTTGGTGAAAATTCTTTCTTCCATGAACTTAACAATGCTTTTGTGTTCATTGTTATATTCTGTTACCAACTCTGTCCAAAGCAATCCCAGTACAAAGATATAACACAGATCTCTAATTTCTTGTACTAATGGCAGAAGCTTAAGAAGATCAGGGTACTCACACTCTCCACGATGATCCCTGACGATGAATGATTCTGTTTTTGCTTCTCTAATTCTAGCTCCATCGTAGTTTCCAACCACTCTTGCCCCCAGCCTGAATCTACGGCTCCTAGTCCAACTTGAATTATCTGTAAAAGAAATCTCACCAACAGAACCAACACCCTCTTTGAGATATAAATATACATCTCCTGCAAGAAGAGGTTTCTTTCCCTCCCTTTCTCTAACAATGTTGCTTTTAAATTCCTCTAGCGTCCAGATTTCCCCCTCATCACCATCAAAGTCCCCTTCAAGAACTACTATTTCCACCTTTGCAGAGGATTCAGAAACATCCTGGACAAATTCGTCAGTAAGAGCATCTACTAAAGCCACTTTAATTGCAGAACCATTTTCTCCTTCAATTCGGGTTCCAGTAAACACAGGAAGAGAAAGTGTGCTCAAGAACTTCAGTTGCAAGTTTCTTGATTCTGCAGGAAATACATCGTCCTCACAATTCCTATTGGAAATATGAAAGCATTATTGAGGCAGCCATCTCTGACTGTTGTCAATTCAACTAGATACATAATCAGTTTTTGCCAATAACATCACTAAAGGGATATGAGTTGCTCACCGCTTAAGACTAATGACATGCTTCTTTATTGCTGACTCCACCTCTTCTTTGACCTAAACAAAGGAACAAATTTCGTAAGTTTCTATAATTTGTCAACAAGATCAGCAACAAGATTGATCAGGTCAACAGTCTAGGTGACCAGCAGCCAATGAGCCAAGTATTTTCAATAGAAACTTTTGTTTTAGAAGATAAGAAAGCAACTTTATAAATAAATCAAGCAAATACAAATATGAGGACAATAAGTCCTCTCGGGCAACAAATAAAACATCAGAGCTCTCCAAACCCTCTAAGTAATCGTTCATCTCCCCACTCCTAAGCACAAGCCCCAAACACCCCACCTGAAAACCTTCAGGTTTACCCTTTCTACCCCCTGCACCATGCTCCTTCTTACCCTCATAGTTGATCGAAGAAGCCAGTAGTTGAAGTACCTCTCCACTCTCATTTTCTTCATCTCATAAACCAAATTAAAAAAGACTTCTACATCCAAAGATCTACCATTCGGTGGGACTTATAATCTGCAATCCTAGAACCTCGAATAAGGACTGAGGATTCTTGACCATTCCTCCTATTCCCTATAGACTCTAGGATGAAGTCATTCCCTTAGCACCAACCTCATTATGCCATAGGCTCATCAGAGACGGCTTCATCCACACCAACTGTGGGACAAGAGTGTTGAGGCTCTCATCACTCTTGACAAGCTCTGCAACCTCCTCAAAGGAGTGACAAGATCGGCATCCAAAGAAAAAATAACTTAAGAAAAACTAGGATGTCCAGCACAATTGGAGGGAGAAAGAATTGATGCCAAAGCAGAGCCCTCATGACCTTCAATCCGTTCCAGGACAGGCTTATTAGGTCCCTCATCAATATTCTAGAGTCTAGCCGTCCAGCATCCTGGAGATACAACAGGTTATCTTTCCTTGGTTGATCCAAACGGAGGTCCTCTTCAACCTCACAGAAATCATCTTAATCATACTCATACTCAGACTATACCTCTCCATTTCTGCTGCCTCCTTGAACCTTTCCTGAAAGCTCAAACTCCACCTTAACAGCCACGAAGATGCTCAAAGGCATTTGTGAGTGGTACGATGCACTATGGTTCCTCATACCAACTCCCGCAACGCAATTCTCGCTAACACCACCCCCTTGGCCACCAATAAGCTTCTGCCGCCTTGAATCCTTGAAAATTCAGATCAAATAAGCACTCGGAGCCCTTTGATGCTCAAACCTAACAAACAAACCTTGGCCTCCACTCGTGTTCTAACACAGGGGAAAAAAAAAAAAGAAAAAGAAATTGGTGGAAAAGTCCCCTGGATTTTCTGTTATACCCGCCCCTACACCACCCCTCACCACCACCATGGAATGTTGCCTGTCTCCCATGTCTGCGCTGTAAGCGCCTCCCGATCTATCAAGAGTTGGCTGCAGTACCCGAGAATCCTTACTTAGCTTTGCTAGTTATGTCATGAAAGGAGTCATGCTGACCTCCAGATGTGTCGTTGGCAACCATCAGTGGTGACTGGTGGCATAGATGACCTGCAGTTCTTGAGTTGTCACATGCAAAGAAGCCTGAGAATGCTCCCGAGCGTAAGAACCCATGCAGACAAATAATGGAGGTCAAGTCAGGGTGTCTACACCGCGTCTCTCGACTTCAAGACATCCTTACTCAATAGTCAAACGATGGACGTCCATAAGATTTTCGATCACACTCCTTCAGAGTAAACATAAAAGATGCCCAGTACCCTTGACTGCTTCTTCATATCTTCTTCAAGTTACATTGATTTAGTATATAAACCTTTCTAAACACATTAAACCATCTAATAACATTTTGATCACTAAAAGGTCATATGGTTGAAATTGAGGAAACCATCGTAGTATAGCTACAAAACTCCTCGAGTAAGACAGATCAGAATTATTATACGAATGACAAGCATATATAATGGATGAAATCAATTAAGGATTTTCCACGATATTCATCCGTAATAAACTCACAAAAAGCGTACAACTTCAGAGATAGAATCTAATATTCCAATACACTGCCCCTATAAAAGGTAAAGGAGTATATGCAATGATGACATGTAAAAGCAAAGTAAAACAATGCAGAGAGAAAGGATGTATTCGTACTCCATAAACCCTACCTATAAAAAAACACCATAACCATCCAATACAAACCAACTGGTACTGATGAAAACCACAAAGAACCATTTACAAAGTTAGCTTTTGCTGACTCCAACACTTGCATTGTGACATGAGTACTTCACTTAGACCAAGCTACCAAGCTCTGAAAGAATCAAGGAATCCAGTAGGAATGCATCAACCTTACTGGTAAACAGCTTTTCATAAACCAAGTCTCCCAAATCCAGATGCTCCTTGTCAGCCCCCAACCGTATCCAGATGCTCTTGCACTGTGTATTTCATACTACTATTAAGGGCCAATAGAAATATACGGACTTTCTTTTCTTTTCAAACTAATCCTTAAATTAACAATATGAAATGCAAGCTTCTTATCCATACAAGCTTAGCCTGAAGTTTCAGATTCACCAAGACTAGACCATCTCCCAACCCACATTTAACTGCTAACTGTACTCCAAATACCATAGCAAATATGGCTCTCACCATCATCGTCCAAATTAAAAGGGTTGTACTAGAGTAAATGACTCTTCCAGAATATCAATAAACTTTAAGACAATAAAAACCTATCATCATCACAACATTAATACCTTTTGCCTCTTCTAGCTGCCACAAAAACAAGTAGCTGATCTATATGTAGAGTCCTCAATTGTTATTTTTTCTTTCTTGTGGGTTGTCACAATTTAAAGCCTACCTATGGACTGAATCACCTTAATAGCATTAGATTTAAGATCATTTTAGATGTAAGCAATGATATGACTAGGATATGCATTCTTTTGGCCAACCCTAATATGAAATGTATAACAAGGCAAAAATAGTTCCAAGATAATGAAAACAACAGTGGCAGATCTAGCAAGTTTTGATGTAGCTTGTGACAGGACAGACTTTCAGTCTTGTTCATAAAACATGGCAAAGGATACAAAAGGCTATTCATCTGAAATAAATCCAAAACATGCTCATCTAAATAGACAGATATATACAAGTTCCAGTGCACTTACTACTCTGCGAAGCATAGGCTCCAGTACATGCTGAAAGGTCTTTTGTCTCATCGCCTCTAGAACCACACTAAATTGTCAATAAAAGACAAGTATGTTAGAAAGCTTGATGTTAACATATTGTCCAGATTGAACCAAACTCATGCACAGATTTCTTTAGACATCACAAAAAATGTTACTGAAGCTGGCTCAGTGTTCAAACAACGCCATTGAACCTACACAGCTACACCCATCATACTCATTTTTCGTGTCAGCAGTCAAATGTTGTCTGTTCACTTCTATGGGAAGGGTGCAACAAATTGAGCCACGCACCAGAGTATTAGAGAGGTACAATAAATTCATCAAGACAAGAAGCACAAAAGGAGTCACGCCTCAAAAAAAATCACCTAGCTGAAAGAAACAAAGCATACAGTTTATTTCCACTTTTAAAAAAAATAAAAAATCTTGCACACGCTACAAGGGAGTGCTTTATCTCACTTAAATGGAGTACAAAAACCAAATTAAGGGAGTGCAAACATCATTTTCCTAAACCAAATGTGTTTCCAAATGCAACTCAATTCAACTTTATTTTGTGCTTTCATCTTTTTTATCCAGTCTCTTTTATCCCCAAGTCAAGTCATCAAGCGTCCTCTTCAGCACTCACAATTTACAAAGACATCAGTTGACTTATAAGAATATCAACCACACATTTTGTTACGAATAAACAACCTTCCTAGACTATTCCTGGTGTGAAAGCCATCATGATATCCCATCGACTACTCCTATAAAAACCAGGCAAACTTTGCTTTCTGATGCTAGAAAATAATTAGCGAATTCAATAGTCTCTTTCTTAGATGCTAATCTAATATTGAACTATTAGTTCTCAACTCTTTACACCAGAGTTTTTTTTTTTTTTTTTTTTCACAACTTTCTTACTGTTTCCAAATTTAGGAGAAGGATGGCATTGGTATGTCGACATGTCCCATAGCATGAGGATTTTAGAAGAGTCAACCTGTAGTTAGCAAGCAAAAACGGGAAGTACAAGACAATTCCCAGGACAAAAAAAGGTGTCTGAATTTCGAACAGTGCATAAGTTACATACCCAAATGAGGCCCTACCCACTATAAATTTGCCCCATATTCCATAAACAAGCACAACAAGATCAGTAGAAGACAACTTGGAGGTATAAAAAAAAATTAAAAAAAAAAAAAGACCTTAGAAACTGTACCATAGACCCATTGAACATGTATAGGAGATGGGATTCCCAAATAGGCATCGGTTAATTACCAAACCAAGCTCCAAAGGCAGGTCTGGGGAGGGTCCAAATATACGCAGCCTTACCTAACCTCTGACTAGTAGAGAGGTAAACAAACCGATTTAAGGAGAAAGAAACGTCAGAGTAAAAGACTCATTATACTTTCTTTATCAACTGGGCATGAATGGTTTCCATGATCAAGTCATACCCACTACCTAATTCCCACCAAAAACACATAAAACACCTTATTTAAGCACCAACCGAAGAGAGAAAGCGAGAGTAAAAATTAAAAAATAAAATAAAAACTCACTCTTTGAAAGAAGGGGTGTTTCTCCTTCGTTTATCATCAGGGCTATGATTACCCTCAAAAATTCTCTTACCACCACTACAATCATCCGGGTTCCTTCTCTGAGACATTTCGTCGAACAGAAAGAGTGCATAAACCGAAAATCAACACTAAAACGCAAAGTTCCCCTCAACCGAACAGCAAACATCTATTGCGGGCTGAGGCCAAAGAAAAGAAACGAAACCCAATAACACTAATCGCCACTGTTGTTGTTGTCGTTGATGGTGCTGTAAATGTTCATCCCCCAAATGAAGAAGAATCGCGATAATAAATGGCGGGTGAAGAAGAAGATGGGTCCAAAAGTACTGACACTGTAGTGACTGTTACTAATACAACAACATCTCCATCTATCCATATTATCCTCCCCAGATTTTTTTAAGCGCAATCTTGTTCCTCAAGATTTTTGGTATTCAATATTCACTAACTCACTATGATTTGGTATAGTAAAAACCTAAAAAGAACAAATTTTTTGGAAAGAACAGTGGGTGATAATCGGAAACAACAACGAAAGAGGGGATTTTGGGAGGAATTGCAGTGAGAAACTGAGGAATGTTTTCTGGGTTTGTGAAGAGAGAGAGAGAGAGAGGAGAGAGGAGAGAGGAGAGAGGAAATGTGGGGTAGGGTGAAAGCGCGTTGAGGTAGGGGGTTTAAAGAAGGAGGGAATGGGTCATCAAAAAAAACGCGGTAGTCTTTCGTCGTTGAGGTTGACGTGTTACCCGGTGGGGTGACTCGGTGAGTCGAGGTCTATTGTCCTTGAGGAGTCCCCTTTGTTTGCTCTAATTCCTTCTTGGGCCACCATGTTTTTGTGATTTGGTTGGTCACACCTGGTAAACAAGTCGGTTGGATCGGAAGTCGGTCAAGTATTCTTTTATTTTTATTTTTGTTGGAACTCAGCATTTTTCAACAGATTCCAATAAAATTCAGCCATTAGTAAAAGATTCCATCATTCTCAAACAAACTCCAACACACAATAAAAAAAAATTCCCACCACTTTAAAGTCACAAAAATCAACAATCCCAACAAACTCCAACATTCTCCAGCAAACTTCAGCAATCAACAAAAAGTTGTTTCAGCATTTCCGAGCATTCTTTAACTCAAGCACTCCAAAAACTTGACGAAAAGAACATACCCTAAGTTGGGTTTGGGTTAAAGTTTAGGGATTTTGGGTTTGGTAAGGTTATTTGTGGGTATGTTCTGTTCCTTGTTGGTCTCTTATGTTTGTGACTTGGTTGATTAGACTTGGCAAATAAGTCGGTTGGATCAGAAGTCGGTTGAAAATCGGGTTGGGTTTGGGCTCAAGTTTAGTGATTTTGGATTTGATTAGGTCAATTTTTTTGGGTCATAAAATATTTTTGTTTTTCGAATTTTGGGATTTGGTATAGGTTGATTAGCAATGAGTCAGGTTCGGATTGTGATCGAGTCAATTTTCACTAGGTTGGTATGTGATAAAACACCCAAGGATACATTACTTAGGCCAACCAATAGCTAAACTAGGGATTTGCTCATTTCAATTTACTCAATATGCATTCAATTCAAAATGTTCATTACATCATTTTCAATATGTTCATTTTACATCGTTCTCATTCTACAGTCTGTTCATTTTAGCTCGGGTTTGTAACTTACATTTCTTTTTCTTTTTTTTTTTTTTTTGGTGGAAGGGAGGGTTAAACCCATTACATTAGTATTCAATCCTCTAAAATCCACATGGGCATTCAAACCTGGGTAACTAGGACCACATAACAAGGTGTCCACCAATTGCGCTACTTCTCATTCAATTCAATTAAGTTCAGTTCATTACTATTCAATTGAAATTGAACATAGATTTAGTACACACACATATTTAGTTTAGTTTAATAATGTAACTTACTTTTTCTCTGTTCAGTTACAATTCATTTTTACAAATTCAATTAAAAAAATTCATTTTAATTTTAGTCTAGTCCAGTTTCATTCACTTGAAAGGAGCTAGTCAATATCTAAACTCTTAACCATTAATGGCTAGCAATAGGTCTGAAGTGGAGAATTATTCTCCACAACCTAATATGGGGATGAAAAAAGAAGAGAGAGACCAAGAAGCCAAATAAATAAAATAAAGTTGAAGGAAAAGAAAAGAAAACTTGATAATATTTTTAATGTATCCATTAGATAACTATTCAATTATTGAAATTAATTAACGGGTACTATGGTTGTTCTCATATTCTTCCTCCAATTGTATGTTCTTAAACTTTAGTACATGTCAATTGACTTCCTTTTAATAAGACTCATATTTTGTTGAATTGAGTTGTATTGAAGTGAATTCAATTAAATTTATTGACCTAAATTAACTTGAATGAAGTCGATATTATTTCAATTTGTTACATAGATATTTAGTGATATTGGGTGAAAAGATATGGCTTAAATTAGTTGTTTGAACTTTAAACCATAAATTGAAATTGAATTAATTTTAGTTTACTTCAACTCATTTAATAGAATTTCAATTATTATAGGTGGAAAATATTAACTAGGGCTTAAATGAGTTGTTTAACCTTTGGTTAAAGTCATAGTATTAATGAATATATTTATATTGATCAACATAATGAATAGATTTTCAAGTTAGGATTGTCTGAATGTGTTGTGTTAATGGTTTATTAGTTTTGTAAGTGAGCTCTATCGAATACACTTGATCTCCCCGTTTGTGAGATCGATTAATGTATCCTGCTCACTGGGTCTAACTGTCTTTTACTGATTTTGAGAGTATCATTTGTTGTTGATTCTTTTGTGCTTATGGTATTATGGTGGATTTTAAGCATTCATTAAAGGTTTAGCAAAGTCTTTCGCGTAAAGGTTGTATAGAAAACAACGCTTATAAGGGAACCGCTCAGAATTATTACAGTGCTAGATAGCTATCCTTATTCGAATGTATTATGGTATTTTAGATCTCTATTAAGTTTTGTCGAATTTGATTTCATATTTAAGTGTCGTATTTTCATTTACTATATATATACCTTTCTTTTAAAAAAAATAAGAAAACAAGACAATTATAAAAATTATGTTAAATTCAAGGGTTTTTTTTGCGGGGAACCACCTTTTATATATCATCTTTTGTGAGAAACCACCTTATATAATCGATTTTGTGGGAAACCACCTTATAGAAATAATTTTTTTATTGGTGCCACCTTAGGCTTGATTTCGGCCAATTTAATGGATGATGTTCCCGTTATACCCTTGCTTTTTATAATTTGTTTATTTTTTTGCTGAGATAAATAAGAAAATAAATTTATTTTTACTTTTCAATGTGCAAAATTAAATGGGAGAAAAGAAATACGAATGGGGGA
>BSSO01001396.1:0-23880 GCA_030267885.1 Mesembryanthemum crystallinum
CAATAACCCTTTCTTCTTCTTCTCTCTCTTTCTCTCTCCTCACTCTTCCTCAATTCGCCCTACCCATTCCACCTCCACTAAAACCCTTCTCTATAATCCTAATTTCATTTCATTTGATTCATGATCAACCAATAGAAAGTGATTTGAGAGTAGAAGAGTGGGAGAGAGAGAGAAAAAGAGTTGATTTTTTCTGGGATTTGTAGATTCTGCAAGTACCCAGAACAAAAACGAAGTTGAAGTGAGCAAAAAAGGGGTATTGTTGATTAGCAATGGCTGGAATTGTTCCTCCAACAGTAACAATGGAGCAAAAAGTTCCTGAAACACCTAAGGCTGAAGAGCATGTTGATTACAAGAATCTCCCTTGCCCTATTCCTTATGAAGAGCTACATCGTGAAGCTTTCAGTTAATATCTCGATCCTCTTGTTTCTATTAATGGGCTTTCTGTTCGTGGTGAAAAAATTGATGGGTTCTTGATTTTTGGGGTTAATTAGTACTCTGCAATGTTGAAGTTTGGGACTTGAATGTTTGAGAGAAACAAGATGGCCTTTTGTTTTTGTGGTTGTTTAAAAGTCAGTTTTTGATTTGTAATGCTCCTTAGATAGGGCTGAATTGATCTGGGTTTTATTGGGTTTCATGATGTTTTTGGTGGTCTTTGTTAGTGTGGTGATATGGGCATTTTTTTAGGGTTTTGAATGAATGCTTGGTTAGATGTTGAAGTCAATATTAGTGAGAAATTGTTCGATGAGTGGGAAATGAAGCTTTATTTTGATTGTCTGTGTGAGTTGTGATTTAATTCTGTAATGTATGCAACATGACTTGAAAATTTGGTTCTTCTTTTCAAGCTGTATTCTCCATTTATTGGGTATTCAACATTTGTAGAAGTATATGTACCTTCACCATTTCTAATTGCAGCTTTCTTTTATGGTCTTTGAATTTAGTCCTACAACTACTGCACATGATATAATCAAGTTGGCGGCTTTTGATTGAGATAACTTGCATTACATCATCTTCATGTTATCTCTTCTTTGAGCATTCAACTTCAGTGTTGACAGTGAAACACACAATGTAGTGCATTTGGAATATGGACTTGATGTTAATGTTTGTACTTGAGGAGTGGATAGAATAATATTGTTTGGTAGTGAATATTGAACTCCCCTTTTGTTAGATGCAAATATTGAACCCCTTATTACTGATGACAGTGTCTCTGAAGCCGGAGCTCTTCGAAGGGATGCGCTTTGATTTTAATAAAGCACTTAACCCAAGATTTGTTCTTAGCCACAGGTGTTTTTGCTGTTTGTCACTTTCCTTATTGAATATCACCTGTTTTGCTTATTTTTTAAGTTACATTCTTGGTTTCGTTAGATTTAATGCCTGTTACTTAATTTGTTTCAGTGTATTCATGGGGCCTACTGAAGTTCCTTCTCAATCTACAGAGACCATTAAAATCCCCACTGCCAACTATGAATTTGGTGCTAATTTCTTAGACCCAAGGGTTAGCAACATCTCTCATGATCGATTTTGAAAATAAAAGCATGATCTTGCATGGCTAGCTTCTTTCATGATCTGTGTTAACCTTTTGGTGAACTAATGGGTCTATTGCAGATGATGCTTGTTGGAAGGATGATGACTGATGGTAGATTAAATGCGAGACTTAAGTGTGATTTAAGCGACAATCTTGTTTTGAAGGGAAATGCTCAGGTAAATTTGCATATCATCTATTTTTGGGATGTGTTTATCTTGATTTTTGGAGGTTGATGAATAAGGCTTCTTGTTCTTTCTCAGCTCACAAGTGAGCCTCACATGTCTCATGGGGTGGCTACTTTCGATTACAAGGTAAGAGCTCCTCAGTCTCTATTACTATCACTCTCCCTTGTTTTATGTGTTAGTGGTGTAGATAAGAAAAGAAGAAACAAAAAAGGTTCAACCGATTAGTTTGCCATCTAGGTTGGAGAAAGTAATGCCATGAAGCCTTGATATTGATACAAAATACATAGTTGAAAGTTCTTTCAATTTCAACACTGAGCTTATTTAAGAAAACATAAAAAGTGGTTGGGAGATAGGCCCTGACATGTTTGACCACACTATCTGTCGGCCTCTCTTATTACCCCCTTCTCTTTGACTACATGTTCGATTCTTCTCTCAGCAGTAGATTTTTGCTTCTTTTTTTATACTTGTCTTATGCTAACTTGTATGCACCGAAAGCAATGGCATCCGTTGCAAAGATTGGGTACTCAAAGCTGCAACTTTGTAGTTTCTTGTCAAACATGAACGTGCCAATTCAGTAATCAATGTCACAATAAATTCTTTGCTTGGGACTCGCTTGGTATGAGCAGTTTCTCTTTAGTGAGTAATATTTAATGGGACTATGAAGGGTTTAACAATTAGGGGAGGAATAGTTTATTGGCTTATTCTTGGAAGTAAAAGTAAAGAGGGTAAAAGTTCCTTCAGAAAATCATCCCATTCTTTCTCCTTTTTCTCCTCCAGCATATCCTAATAATGATAAACGCTACCAAGAACAGGTTGGCCCTCACTACCTTTTTAGTTGTTGGTGAGCAGCTGCCCCCAATCTTTCTGTTCCCATGCTTTTTCTCCACTGCTCTAATTCTTAGCACATACAAGGGCTATTACCCGTTGGGTAAGGTTTGTCTTCAGGCTATGCATCAGTAGGTAGGGTGTAGCTAAATGCCTAATCCATTTATAAACGGGTTAAAATCTCGACCCTAACATAACCCAACTTATCCAACCTGACCTGTTATATTTGTGGGTTAGCCATCCAACCTGTTTTAATGTGCTGGGGTGCTCTATTTTCCGGCTTATTATCTCTACCTTACCTTAACCCATTTAACTAAACATGTTCATCGTGAGAATGTTGAGATATTTCAGAGAGAGGTAGAAAGGAGTAGTGGAGGTGGGGGGCGATAATGGGTGTTGTTGAGTTTTGGGAGTGGTGGTGGTGGGAGTGGGTGAGGAAGAGAGGGGGGGGGGGGGTGAAGAGAAGAGAGAGTGAGAGAGAAATTATAAACTAGCAGCGGCTGAGACGACAAAGGCTTCTTTGGCAAGGTGTTCAAGCGGTGAAGTGAGGTTGCAACGGTGACGGTGCTGATGTCCACAGTGGCGGCAGTGGCTTACTGGTGAGGGAACTAATGGGAGGAGGGTAAAGATAGTGGTGGGACAGGACATATGAGAAAAGAGAGGGACAGGGTAACACATGTCCTGGAGGTGGGGGTAATTATTACCTTCAAAACGAGGGTAATAAATTACCTCACTAAACTTTTACCCCAACCAAAAGTGAGTGAATTGGGTATGGTTTAGTACTCGTAAAGAATCCTACAAACTGAAAGTGAAGGCAGTTGTATGAAAATTGCAAAATCCATATTGAAATCAAGGTCATATTTAGGAATTCAAAAGTCTCGAACCTGAAAATATTGTCGTAGAGACCTGGTAATGATAGGCTGTGAAGAGATGTAGATGCAGTGATGCACATTGAATTAGGCTCTCTTATAGTACCCTTGGTAATGTAGACCTTGAAGAGATGTAGATGCACATAGAATTAGGCTCTTATAAGTACCTATATATGGACATTTTATGCTTTGTATTCAAATACAATAAAATATATTATCTTGACTTGCATATTTTCAACTTTGAGGGACTCACTCGTCCAAAAGATCCCAAGCTTCAGTCTTTTTCTTACCCGAAATCTTCTTCCGTCGATTCTCCCATACTCAAGTATTTAGTTCGTTTGAGCATGAGTGCATTTTGATGAAGCTTTCACATTGATCCCAGTTCTTTTCTGTTTCTTCTTTTGATACATAGCATAAGTCGATTGGTTTTTTGAGTACCATATATTCTTAATGTGAATACACCGCTTTTGTGCTGTTATATGTTGTTAAATGTTTCAAGTAGCAGTTATAATGTTCAGGACAGGAACTCTTTTCCGCTTTGATCTATTTGAATTGGGGCAACTTCTGAGTGAACTTTAAGAATTGACTCATCAAAGAAGGTTCAATGAAGTGTGACATGAATTCATTCTCTTTCTTTGGTTCTTATGTTGACATTCTTCCATTACAGGGTAGTGACTATAGGGCTCAGCTCCAACTAGGAAATGGTGCACTTCTAGGAGCAAGCTACATACAGGTAAATAGGTTACCTATTCTTGTATATTGTATACTTGCAGTATTGTTGGTGCTCTGGACTAAATGGATAGACCTTAGAACATTATAATGTTTCTTATTTTGACATATATCAATGAGTTTGAGTTTGGTTTTTGTTTATCATTTCGCATGTGTTATTTTGTTGCTGTGAATATAGCTACCTTGTCTCAACTCTACCTTTTCTCTGATTGGCAAGTGGATAATATCTTGCAGAGTGTGACACCACATTTCTCATTGGGTGGTGAAGTGTTCTGGTCTGGTCAGCATCGAAAGTCTGGGGTTGGTTATGGTGCTCGATACAACTCCGATAAGATGGTATTTTGTTTTGACCTCTATAATCTTCTACCTGATTATTTCTTTGAGGCTTTGTTGACTAGTTGAGCTGGGATTTTGGTCCATAACTGTATATTTCTTCAGGATGGGACAGCAACATCATTTTATGTCACATTGTGCCATTTTATGCTCATTTGTCGTCCATTCTTTTTCTAAAAAGGTATAGTAAATAGGCAATTCTTGAAACAATATCAGTCAAGATGCGGAAGTTTTTGGATACTTATGTCATTAGATAATGGATGCTGAATTGGAGTACTGGTGTAAAAATAATTATTGTGATGTACAAGTCTCTAGTATGTAAAACCTTTTAATGTAAGATTTTGTATGCATACTTAATTATTGTGTTAATTGTTGCATGTTTATGTGCATTTTCGTGAACTTGGATCCCCTGTAATTTTTTTGGCGCTTTTCCCCACCTAATCATAATTGCTTAAAGTAATGGATTGGCCACCAAATTTGATGGTCTACTCATGATCTAGAAGAGTACTTCAGTTCCTTATGCATACATTCTCTAAACAGGTTGCGACTGGGCAAGTGGCTAGCACTGGGATGATTGCCCTCAGCTACGTTCAAAAGGCATCTGAGAAGGTATACAAAAGGGTTTTTTCGGCTGCAATACAGTTCAGAATTAGTTCCTTGAACCCTGATGGCATGTGTGTGGTGTAGGTTTCTCTAGCAACAGAATTGATGTACAACTATATGTCAAAAGATGTTACAGCAAGCGTGGGTTATGATTGCATATTTCGCCAGGTATGTTCTTTTTGGCCATGAATCATGCAACAGTTCTTAACAAAAGTTCATTATTTTATTACCTATCTTTTTTTTTTTTTTTTTTCTTTTTTTCTCCTGGTTCAGTCTTATTATCTTATTTCTTTACCCATCAAATTGCATCCCCTTTCTGTATTTCAGATGCAAATATCATTTTTTTGGTTCCACTTGGTAATAAAAGGCCATATCAGTTTGAAACTTTACCTAGCAGGCGTCTACCTTCTAAGTCATAAGTCATAAGAGTCTTGTGGGTGTAAACTCAGACTTCCCTTGCTGTTATCTGGCCTGGCCAGGTCCAGTTGCCTGTAGGTGTTATTCTTCCAATCTGATTTTCTAAACTATTCACATTTAACAATCTTGATAATGTGTAATTCTCTGATTTTTGTACCCTACTTTAGGTTTGAGAAGGAGATAGGGAAACCCCTCTCACCAGATTTTGTGGTTATTATTTAGGTCCAACTATGTAGTGAGGAACTTCTTTCTTTCTTTCTTTATTTTTTTTTTTTTTTTTGTTTTGTTTTGTTTATAAAATAGGCAATAGAGGCTACTGTGAACCTCAAGCGTTATTTCTTTCTTTCNGATTGTAAGTATAACTTGAGGTTGAGTGACCGATATTTGGTCTTATTATTACTCCTATAGTTAATTCCACCACTCCCTGTTTGATGAGAACTCCCAGTTCTATTCATTCTCAAATTGTTTTCGCTGTGGGTATTTGGGAAATAACCTTGCTTCCACTGACTGGTGGTGGTGGCTATTTGCTAGGCAGTCTGGAATATTTCAGGATCTACAAATTTATTAAAATATTCTCGACTGCTTGTACATTGAATTATGGGGGAGTTGACATTAAACCAAATTCCCAAATGATAGGTAACAAAGGTAAAACCATCTTCATACGAGTTCACTTTCTTTACAGGCACGCGTTAGAGGCAAGTTAGATTCCAATGGCTGCGCAGCTGCTTTTCTTGAAGAGAGACTTAATATGGGTCTCCTTTTTATTCTTTCCGCTGAGGTGAGTTTTTTTCACATTTATTTGTCAGGTTTCACCTCCGTACTGTGCCAAGTTTGCCCATTTTATTTTTTGATTAATTATCTTGGAAGGGCTGTGAGATCACTCTGCTGCCACTATTTATGGTCCCCAGTGTAGATAAACTTGGTTGTTCCATATATTAATAGATGCTTCTGTAATCTTTTGCTAATCACTCTTGGAAACCAAGTCTCTTGGAAGACGTCTTGAAATTTGACTCTAATGCTATCTTGCAGCTTGATCACAAGAAGAAAGATTACAAATTTGGCTTTGGTTTCACCGTTGGGGAGTGAAATATGAGGTTCAGTTCTGCTGTGAGATCAACATAGTGACTTACTTCTACTGGTTGGAGGTATTAGGCTTTGTGGGGGATGGAAGTTTTGGTCCTCGATCAAATGAGCTATGTATTCTATTTTGCAAGTAATATTGATTTATTGGGCATTGTTGCCAAGCTGCAAAATTTTTGCACACATCAGTTTCTTCTTAGCCATTTGGGTTTGGTAGTACTCTTTGATTACTTTTTCCGTAGGATTGCTGTAGTTTTTCAAATAATTTTTTTAAAAAATCCCCTCTACTGTTTTATCTACCAGTAGTGGTTTACATGTATTTTTCTTGAATATCACTATCAATGAAGTTATCACGATTTCGTGGGCAATATCAATATACACGAGAAGTGAGTCTGATCAGAGCAAAACTCAAATTGGAGAGCATAGAATAATGCTTTTGGTTTTTTCATTTTTGGAGTGTTATTCTGTTTTGGATTTGATGGGGGCTCTTCGTTACTATGAATATGGAACTTTTATGAGCATCGTAGCATTGTACGAGTTGTACCGAGTTTATCATTAACTAGAGATTTGGAATTTTTTAAAATTTTATTTTGCCAATTGCTCCTGCATGGTTGTCATAACCACCATGGTTGAGCTCTACCACCATCACTACCAGTCACCGTCTCTAGCGGGAGAGTGAGGCATGTGGTGTTGATTGAGGCAAAGATGGTAGTGGTTGTGTTGTTTATTAGAAGTGAAAGGTGGTGCTGATAGAGTCGACGATGAGCAGTAGCGATGACTCGATGAGGGGTAGGGGGTGGTGATAGCTGTGCTGACTGGTGCGAGAGCGAGCAATGAGAGGATTAGGAGAAAGTTTGTCCTGGCTTCGTTCTGAGTTAATCATCACATTTAGTGCCCATTTGGCTAAGCTTCTCCCAACTTCTACTTCTTCCCCCATTTTTCTTCTTCACTACTCCCTCTTCCACCACCTACTCCGCCACTTTTGACTTCTAAGAAGTTAAAATAGGGGTAGAAGTAGAAGCTACAAANAAGTGGTGGAGAGGTGGAGAAGGAATGTGAAGGGAAAAGTAGAACTTGGGAGAAGCTTGGCCAAACGGGCCCTTAGTATGGGGTAAAGTAGTCACATGTGATTATGTTTCCAAGTAATTTTAGGTGGTTTGTAATGTGCCAACTAAACCCAAATAAGAAAAAAAGATTTTGTAACCATTCGACCAAATTAATGACAAGTATGGGATTTTCAGCATACATTCCTCATTCCGATTCCATACTAGTTAAATCTAACAGTAGCCGAGGCAATTTTACTCAACCACCAGTATGTTGATTTTCTTCAAGTTTCTAATATGCCTGTAATGAAATCTGGTGCTTGTGCAAGAAAAGAAAAAGAACATTTTCCCTCAAAGAATAGCACAGTTTCTCTTTAGCATAAATGCATGTGTTTCTACAGACACGTTTTCCACCAGGCAAAGAAAGAATTCCTAACCTTAGAGCCTCTAGCGGGCGCTAATCTACAAAATTACAAGTCATTATGCACCAAATTAAGGAGAAGACGAAATCAAAAACGAAAAGGAAAGGAAAAAGATAGAAGAAATCAGAAAAGGGGTAAATTTCAATCAACTATGGACAAGGATCTGCTACGAGATTCTGCAAAGCTTTCATTTTCCATTCTAATGTACAGATGAAAGGTATTGCTACTAGGAACTCCCATGAGATCTGATGGATGAAACTGACTGTGCGGATACAGAAGCAGTTGGGCTATTCAATTCACGCTCTCCATTGATTTCTCTTGGTTTCCCGCTTAGTGTCTCAATTGCATCTTGACATATGTCGTTGAACCAATTGTCTTCAGGTAGTACACTGAACAAAACAGGAGCTCAACATTAAGATGTGAATAACAAAATAAATTGTGAATCTATTGACGACTCCAAATATTTGCACTCAAGAATGTATGCTTAAACTATTTGTTCAACTTGCAACTTTTTGCTAGTTTTGGGAGTAATTGTGCAAAGCGAAAAAGCCAACATGAAGAAATGATATCAGAGTAAAAGTTATGGGGCGATGGTCAAAGCAACCTACAAGGATATCTTGCCAAAATGGTAGAATGTTATGGAAGAAAACTAAATGTTACCTGTAAGGATCCCTTCCTGTTGCTTGGAATGCAGCTACAGCCTTAGAAATGATCTCATTGATCACTCGTACCAAATTACGAGACAGGTAACGACCTTGAGAAGCAAAGCAGATGACAAATTTCATATCCAAGTACAGCTGCAACATTCAACAAATTTATTGTTACGCGTAGAGAGTTAACAAATAACAGGAGACACGCAAATGAAAACTTCAAGATATGGCTAGAGGCCGGCATGCTAGAAGACACTCCCTCAGACCCAAAACAAGACATTACCTTCTCTAGTTGCACAATTTTTTTTTTATACAGGGAAAGAAGGCAATTTTATTTTCAAATGGCGAAGATTTTATATTTATTTATCTGAGAGTAGAGGAGTCAGGAGAGTGATAACTTTGGATCCAGTACCTGTTGAAGGCCAAGAGGACCTAAAGGCTTAGGGCCTTCCTCAATGTCATCCCAGAAGCTTTGATCTTGAGATAACCATAAGATGACTGTCTCTGTGAGTTTCATTAATAGCAATGTGGCAAATCTTTCTTTGCCCGCAAACATCTCAGCCGCAATACTAGCCATAGTATTAAGTTTGAAGAATAGTTCCTGAAAAGCATTCAGATCAGGATTAAGAGATCAGTGTTCTTTGGAACATTTCCTGTAAATAATAGGTAGGAAAAGTCACATAAATACAGACTGACTTCATTTAACTTCTTTCTTCACATATATGAACATATATGGTGCAAATGCAGCAGCAATTGTATGGTATTTGATACCCTAATCATTCAAGAATCACGACTACAATTTTAAATTGTTTTCTTAACATTTATGGACATATGTACTGTAAATACAGCAGCATATATCTGATTATTTGATACCGCAATCATTCAAGACTACACCATAATAGCTCATCAAAAAAAGAACTTAGTTCCCGAGCTAATCAAGCTGAAGACAGCTCATAAATTGCATAAAGAAAAAGGGATGATAGAAAGCAAAGAGGCAATGCCAGTTAACATTATTTATGATGCATTTGGATGAAACAAGAAAAATAAACAAGTCTACTGGAAAAGAAAAAATAGGCTTAAAATAAGTACCCGGAATATTGGCGAGGGAAACCAATCAATTTCTTCCACACTTGCATCCACACTTATGTACATATCAGCAGTAAGATTACTCTCACCATCTTCTGTAAAAATAAGATCGAGAGCATGGTGCTGACAGAAACTATTTTTCAGTCTCTCAACTAAACTTACAAGTCTCCTTTTCCATTCTCTTTGTTCAGGATGGCGATTTCTATCCGAAGGCCTTCTACGAGGCTCATCATGGTAATCAGCCTGATTAATTGAAGAAAGTTTCATGGCAGCTCGTGGGAGTAGTTCATCTGCCAATAATGATGCATTTGCCAGTAATGCAATTTGCTGGGCTTCATTTTCAGCCATTCTAACAATTTTATTTCCGGAGCCCTCGAAGTTGGCGTCTTCTTCTAGAGAATTAGGTAAAGCTTTTATTAGTGTGTTAACATAGGAGTTAAACACCTGGAAAACACCTTCTAATGTTTTACTCCCCAACTGCATACTCTGAAGTGGTTCCACATCCTCAAAGAAGTCCTGCAAGAAATTCCCATTTACAGTTTTTAAATAATTTTTTTTAAGTCCAACAGCAAATATTAACTCTCGGAGTAAACAAAGTAAGCAATATAATCTCATCAATTAAGCTAGAGGGGAACTATAGCAGTAGAAATACACCAATAAGCATTTTGACTTTATAATCTACCTAGACATTCTGTTTAAGATCATGAAACTACCACTGAAACCGAGATAAGTAAATTGGACTTGACATAGACCTATGACGAGGAAGTAGCACAATTACAGGTCAAGTTCCAGCTTTTGAGCCAATAGTCAAACACTAGTGGTTCACTACAGTTCAATGCAAAAGTCGACTCTGAGATAGATTTTGTCAGAACATGTTTAGAGTACTTAAAACGGTAACAACCACAGAAAGATGAAAAACTGGAAGCTCAGGAAAAAGGATGTGAACTAAATTGATAAAATGAAGATGATTGCCTTGGAAGGTGGAAAAGTACCACTTTCATGAGATGGAGGCCTATGTTTCTTAAAAGTCAGGGCTTGTGACTGTGGCTATTTTTCATTCTGAATATAAAGGTTACATACTTATATATAGCCATATAGGTATCCTGAAATTTGGGTAAATAACATCAATTCATGTCTCAAGGTTAGTACATAACATGAAGGAAAACATTGCTACAAACTCTAGAAGACATGATGTTTGGGGTCTAGAACACAAATTGAAGTGATCTTTGATAGCTTATTTCCAGCCAAAATGATGCCAAATTTTATAACCTCAGATGCCCTATCTTGGTTTAAAAACAATTACAGCAAAGAATTTTCTGTGAACAATAGCAGTATGTGCTATTAATTCAAGCGTCATTCAGTAAGAAATGGTCAGGAGGTAATTCAAAGTGTACGTGTAGGTCTCTATCAAAAAGCTCTAATAGTCAAGAGGTCTGGAAAACTAATTGAGGAAGACCACAAGAGTAGTTAACTGGGACAGTATATCTTATCATATCATCAACCTAATGCCTCAAAAAGTTCCCCACCTGTAGCAGGTTCTTAGGGGTAAACGCGGCCTAGCCCTGCAATCAGGGGCTAGTTCTACCAATATATTTGATTGTTGATTGAAAAGCATCAACATGATTATAATACTCCACAACAGATCACAAGGAAGCAGTGAAGTAACATGCCTAATTTTGTCATTATAATCTAAAGCTTAAATGTTGTCCGATACCAAGTCTTTAAGCATTGCCAGATTAACCAAGACAGTTTTGACATGAACATTATGGCGATAAATCATGGCACACCTAGGATGTTTCCTTATATAGGGCTTCAGAGGTCGCAAAAGCAAATTACAAAACTAAATAGAAAAGGAGTCGCCAGTTTAAACAAGTCTAAAAAGAGAGGACAACTTTATCCGTAAGTTAAGAGATACCAGAAAAGTAATAATATGAAATTTAAACCCCCACAAACCATCGACCCTAAAAAAAGAGGAAGTAATTATAGGTTTTGTCTTGTGAATTTTATCAAAAAGAGGAATTTTATTCTTTCTTCGACAAATGCCAATGTTGAAGTCCCCTTTATTTCTGACAGGAAAGGAGATGTCACAATCAATTTTGAAGTCCATTATTTTATTAAATCTCAAACAGCAGAAATTGCTCACCTGCACCATCAAGATGAATCGATGAGCACTACTTGTAAGCTTGTAATGGTATCCAGTCATACTAGCAGCTGAAGTACTGCCAGACTGACGCGTGACACTAGGGGGGTATGTCAGAATCCAATCGTCAGCAGCGGCCAAGGCAGCAGTACTCTCGTCAATCCTTTTCAAATTGGCATCCACTGCTTGCTCGACGCTAGGCCTAAAGAGTTTCATGAGTGTCGGACAAAGAGAAAGACCACGAGCTTCTAATAATGAGCAATGACCTAAAGCTATTTGAACACACTCAGCAGCAGCCCTTAGACCTCCTGCAGCTGCTGAGGAAGCTAATGCATGTCTTTTGACAAGGTGAGCAAAAGCTTCTGTTTGCTTAGTTGCCCATGTTACCAACTCAGAAGTGTAGGCTGGCTCTGAACCAAATATTGTCAAAGAATCGCTTGCTGCCTGAGAAATGGCGGAAAAGACCAGCTGTGAAAGAGCAGCAGTGTAGGCTCCTCCATATGAGCTGCTTGATGGACGAAGACTTTGCAAGTTATATTGGTATCGTTGTAAATGTGCACTAAGAAGTAAAGTATGAGCACGGGGACCATCACCAAGTCTTTTAAGAGCTGAAATTGCTGCACGAAGCTCAGTACCACGAGTAGTAGGTTGGCAAGCAGCTTCAGCAAGCTGATCAGCTAATTTTTGCCTCCGTTCCTTTGTTGCATTTTGTAGAGATGTAATTACCTGTACACTCAATGTTTTTGTCTCCTTTGCTTCAGAGGCAACACGATCTCCTTCATCAAGGGCTGTCAGAGCTTCATCAACTCTTCTTTCAGCTAATAAGACATCAAGGTGATCAGGAAATTCAACCAACCATTTCTCTAGCTCTGAAGGTTCTGTTTCTTCGGTGTTACTTATACCATTCACAACATATCCTTCAGAGTTGGCTACTGATGATGATTCAATGTTAACTCCTTCAGCCAGTCCATGTATAAGAGCTGCCTGAGTGGATAGAAGATTTCTAATGGAAAGAAGTTCTCCTTCCAGATCAGATATCTCTTTTGATGTACTGCAGGATAAAGTAAGAATCAATACCCAGGATAAACAGGGGTTGAAGCTATAAAGAATCGTGAAACTCAAGAAATAAACACGCCACATGTTTAAACAGTTCTTCAGTATGCATATCATATGTAAATAACACCAGCTAGAAGACTTCAAGCATGCAAGACGAAGCACTCAGTGCAGATATATAAAAGGAACACCTAGAGAAGAGGTAGTACCATAAAACACTAGCATTGCTTGTTGTTTAAGCACCTCAAGAACTGGCAACAAACAGGCATTTGAGGTTGTCTAGTCCTCTCCAAAAGCATTCTTTCAAAATGTCATATAGCATAATGTGTACCTAATTAACTTCTCAAATTGGATATATGATCAAGAGATTCTACCAGGTAATTCTTTCCTTCGCGATCTAGGAAGTGTACTTTCAGAAACCTAAGCTTAGAATCTTTTAGTACCTCATATCTATAAACCATCAATCAAGAGAGCAATTACAAAAAGATGACCTCTTAGTTTAATATCATAACAAATCATTAGGGATCAGACTTTTTTTTAGAATCCAAGTTTAAACACAAGTGCTTTTCATTGTCCACTTCCTCGTTTTCTTTTGGGTTTGGGGGGAGGGGAGTAGGAGACTAGTGCTACATACCATAATAACCCAAAAAGGTTCATCAAAGGTAAAGGAACAATCTTTCTTCTTCTTTTAGCATTCCTGTTCCTTCATGTGCAGCAAACATGAGTCTCAATGCTCGATGCACCTCCGCTAAAAAAAAATCGATCGGAAAACAAAACCTAGGCACCATATTCTCTCAGCATTTCTCGGTCTTTAAGTTTCTAAGCCCCAAATTTGATCCCATCTCTCTTTAAGATTTTCATCATCATTTTTTTAGTGATTTGACTATTTGAGGAGGCCTAGAGAATTATATAGTTGGAAGCCATGATCCAAATGGCACTACAGCCCTAAGGAGGAATTGGAATTGTTAGCTACAAAGCACTATCCATCCATGCTCTAAGCATCTGCACGTGGTTGTATCATGAGTACAGCAGGCATTTAAGGATCGCAAACACACATTAATGTAACCTTTTTATGTCCTCTTCCAACCATGTATTACGAATGCCTTAAAATATCCATGTTATGTGAACCTGCTGTGTCATTACTGAAGCAAGCAGATACAGAAGCTAAAATAATGGTTCATAAAGTTAACCAGGCAACCAAACAAGGCAACAGCAACCAACAACTAGCAATCCTCACCGTATAAATGCTGAATAGTTAGCATAAACACTTCTCCGCATTTCTTCAGCAGAAGCCTTCTTTAGATCCATCAGGTATGAGCATAAGTGCTTTATTTCCTGTATGAAAAGCAGAGCATGAGCCAGGTTGTCAGAACTTACAGTTGCATAAGAGAAACCAGAGATGCTACAGCTTACTTCTAAAAAATTTCCTGCAAGTAAATCTTCTCATAAAATAAAATGAACTTATGCTAATAAGAAACAAATTATCCAAGACATGATTTCCTGGTTGGCTGATTGATTTAGGACAGTATATATTATCTCCAGTAATTTTCTACCAGCATATGTGATGCAAATAGTAACGCGAAAATATAAGCCAGATTAATTTGCAATGAAAAAAGCTTCTCTCTCTCACTCACTCTCTCTCTCTCTCTCTCTCTCTCNCATCTTACGATGTCCTGTAACTACCAACTACATATATATTGCAAAATTGGGGATAAAAATATGCCACCTGAAACAGCTCTTGGCCAGAACTATACTGACATGAATTCACAAGATTACACAAACATGATTTCTAGAATATTTACCTTTTGAGGACATAATTGTACTTACATACTGTACTATTGAATTGACTTCCCTAGTATTACACTGTTGGTGTAAGTGCCAACGGTTAAACTTCAGCTCCTAATAGAATAAGAAATTGAAATTCCTCATATTACATTAACCATGATCCTAATTCACAGTAAACCTGTAAAACCTCAACCATACAAAGAATTCATATTGCAGGCACAAAAACGACCTCATATATCAATCCAAGGAGAAAAATCCCACTTTGGTGTGGCATAAAACAGTTTGATTCATGTGCACCTAAAAGATTATCACCAAACAGCCTCTAATTTTTATCCAACCAGCATCAACGTGTGTGTTTTTCCATTTAATTGGCATGTTTTAGCCTTTCTCCCACGTAGCAACTACGCCCAAATACCACCGAATATCAGACCTACCCACCAAACCACCACCATCCTACCCCAAAATGAGGAATTAATTGAAAAATTGCCTAACACGAACAAATATAATCGCGATTCTAGCCTAATGACCTAAATTAGAGATTAAAAACAAAAAAAAACAAAAGTTCAAATATAGCGCTCCGGAAATTCCAGTTTCTTAATAGCTCCACAAACCCGCAGACACCAATTTCACAGAAATTGATCATTTATTCAGAACAGAAATCATCACAAATTGACAAAAAATTCTAAGGCAGTAGTAAATTAAACGATTTCCCTTACCTTCTCGTTGAGAGTACATTTAGACTGAACATACGACTCAGGATCGAACCTATCTTTCCGAAACGCGTTAAGACTCTCCTCAAGCTTCGGCAAATTCTCCTTCGCCGGAGCTCCAGAGTGAGCTCGTGACCTCGGCATCTTCACCGCCGCCATTGATGAATCAAACTCCGAACTCTGAGCTTTTGTTTCAGATCCCGATTATCAAAACCAGTTGAATTCGACGAAAACTAGGGTTTCAGAGAACGATGATCAAATTGAGAAGAAGTCGATCAGAGGATAAGCATCGGAGGGGAGAGAGAGAGAGAGAGAGAGAGAGAGAGAGAGAGAGAGAGAGAGTTGTGAGAGTAGTAGACGAGGGGGAAGAAAATGGAGGAGAGAGAAAAAACGCGACGAAGGGGTTTTGATTGAAACGGTGTCGTTAAGGCTCTCTGTGTGTTGTGTGTGTTTCTCTCTCTTGTTGGTTGTTTGGTAGTGTTTGACAGGTCACAGGGGGTGGTTGTTCACTGATTGATGAAATGAAGTATTCCTTACACACCATTGAGAAATGGTATGGGTTTGGTTGTTAATCTTGCTTACCTTTTGCCTCACTTATAAAAACAAACAAAGTGGATACTAGTTTAGTATGAAATTTTAGTGAATGTAATTTTAGCATATGTAGCTATAGTGTCTAATATGGAAAAGAATTGCTATTTGACTCAATTATTAAACCGATTAGAAATCTAGTATGACTTGTTATATTGCCAAAATAACACTCTCATTTCTTTCATAATGCTATTAGCATCACGTTTGATCATAACATCTAAAGTAAGTTATCTCATTGGATTTAAATCCATGAAAGTATCATTAGCAATCTCGTATTTGTAAACAAAAAAAAGAAAATCCACCGTGATGAGTTTTAAATGTGGAATATCAGAAGACAATGGTAGGAGAATAAGGATTAACACACATATCACCCTCTTGACATATTTTTTTAATAGAGCCCGCCAATGACAAGTTGAATTTTTTTTTACTCTAGCAACATTATTTAATTAATTTTAGAAAAATTCCCTTTCAAATTCAAGTTTTTATGAGAAATTTTATTTTCATGGCTTTTCTTTTAAAAGAAACCCCTTTAATATCATCTCCAATAGTGACATCAGGGGCGGATCTAGCCCTATAGCATTGGGGGCTATTGCCCCATATCAGCTTTGGGCCAGATCATTACAACAATTGAAAGCCCAATAGTTGCCCCCAACTCAGTAATCACTTTGCCCCCAACTGTCTAAACACTGTGACTTCAAGAATACAGCACTGTGCAGAATACTGATCTCCCTTGTTTTTGTGCACACTGTCCAAGAAAATGAGAGAGAGAAAGAGGGAAATGGAAAAAAAGTAGAGGATAGAAAGGATACTAATATATCTACTTTTATGTTCTCTCTTACTCCCTTCGTTCCTTATTAATCTTTCAGAAACCACTAAATTTTTGTTCCTTATTAATCTTTCAAAACCAACAAATCACCAACTATTCCCTATAATACCCCCAACTAATAACCAATACAATAACAAATCTTACTTTCTCTCTCCTATTACTTTACTTTTTTAAAGATTTTTTGCACTTGGGTTCTCTCCTTCAAGGGCAAAATTGTCCACACATATTCTTAAATTTCACCCCATCTCAACTTTTGCAAGATTAATAAGGAACGGAGGGAGTATCTCTTTCTCTCCCTATACTTTAATTTTTCCTCTCGGCCTATGTACTTTGGCTGAGAATAGGAAATTTTAGGGACTTAAACATATACTCCCTCCGTCCCCTCTTTATCTTGACAAATCAAATTTGGTACAAGATTTTATAAGTAAATTTTAACCCCTATTTACCCTTGGTAGAGAAATATTAAAATATTGTGTAGTGGGTAAGAAGAGAGAGAGTGATTGAAGAGATAAAATGGATTTATTTATTTTTAATTGTATTTTAGAGATAGTGGAGGGGTAATTTATGAAGGATATGGGGATTTAATTAGTTTGTAAAGGTAAGTAGGGGACAAATTTTTTTAATGGTTTGTAAAGGTAAAGAGGGGACAGATGGAGTATTATGGGTCCTCTCAATTTTTGCTAACCACTTCATGACTCGTCATTTTGCTAATTGATTGAAAATTGGTTAATATACATGTTAATTACTTGATTATTTCATTAAGGTGTGTTAATTTCACCTTATTTGATTTAACTTTAGTTCAACTCAAATAAATTTAGTTTAGCTCAAAAGTTACTTTTTCTCTTACAAATTATTCAGTGCTCTTTTAGTTCAGTTCAGTCAATTCATATAGTTTCTGTTTGAATGAACCCACCTTAGTTAACTGATTTGAATTGGAAGTTTTCATTTTCTTTTCACTAAGCATTTACATTAGGATTTTTTGTGAAACACTACCTTTTATCATGTCCATTTTGTGAATAAATACCTTTTAATTTTTTTTTTTTTTGCGAACAACTACCTTTTAAAATGGATTTTCTTGTGCAATGATACCTTTAGTCGAAATCCGGCCAAAATTTTGAATAAAATCCCGAAAATACCCTTATGCCTTATCACATAAGCCACTTAAACGCTCACCCTTTTCCTGTTTCTTCCTCTTCTCTATCCTCTCTCAACTTCTTCCCTATTCTACATCTTTTGCTCTAATCTTCCATTTTGTTTTCGAAGTAAAGCTCGGAGGAAAGATGGGTGAGGGTTAGGTGGCTCACATGAGGGTATTTTCGGGATTTGACTAAATATTTCACCGGAATCCAGCAGAAAGTATTATTTTACAAGAAAAGCGATCTTAAAAGGTAATTGTTCGCAATTTTTTTTAAAAGGTAGTTATTCACAAAATGGGCATAATAAAAGGTAGTGTTTGACAAAAAATCCTTTACATTATCATTGTGAAAGCATTATTGTACAATCTAATTGGTGATCACTTGATACGATTTCTACTGGAGTTATGGTGGACCGCTTTCAAACGATGAATACTCGTACAACCAATTGTAGAACATTATTTGTATTATTTGGTATTTTACTTTATTTTTTTATTATTATTTAGAATCTGCCCACAACTAAAAAAAATTTATGTATCCACCACTGAATTGTGCTATGTTAACGTCATTTTATTTTTCCTTCACCTTATTTCCCACTACACCTGGGAGTAGCTAATTAGCTACACCTAATGGATACCCAACAATTATAACATCATTATGTACTACCTGCAACTTTATTATAAAACAGGTGTAATAACTTGATTTATCTATCGTACAATGAAATTATAGTTATAAATGAATGAAGTTGCGGGTTTTATAATGAAGTTGCAGGTCGTAAAAAAAATAAAGTTGCAGTTGTAGGATAATCTTTTGAGTGTAGCTAATTAGTTACTCCCGGATGTAGCTAAGAATTTGCAATCGCCTTGTCACATTCTCTCTTCTAATTTTTTTTTTTTTTTTTTAAATATACTGTGTCTCTATTTATAAAGGAGAAACATTGTAACAAAAGATGGAAAACTTTCACTTGGCCTCTTCAAGTCTTCATTGCCCTGATTCTCTTGCCATTTTAAATGATCAGAGAGGATCATTGGCTTAATATGGACATGTTGCCGTTGGTGTTCCAAAGACACTTTCGAGTTTTGTTATGAACAACCTTATTTTTTTTTGCCAATTTGAAGCCCTAGCGACAAAAAGTTAGAGTGGAGGGACCAAAAAAACACTCGAATCATTTTGTCTTATTTGAAATTTTGGTAAATATTTTACAGGTTCCCTCCATTTTTCGTTGTTTATGGCTCCCCGAAAATTTAGAAACTTAATCTTAGGTTTACCGTATGATAATTATGATTGGATCGTCGTACGGTGGTTGAATTGGCTTGATTGAATTGTTGGCTTCCTCCATTTCGGCCCTGCAATGCCCTTCTAAGGTTAGCTAATAGCTACTCATTTCCCCTTTTTCTTTCTGTTTTCTTTCTTTTCTTTGTTTTGTTGTCAGCCCTAAAATTCCATGTTGTTTTGATTATTCATTCGTACACTGATTTTAATGTTCAAGTATTGTAGTTCATGTTGTTTGATGCATGCTAGCCAGATTGGTTCTATGCCCTCTCCCCAAAGTTAAAATTTCATGTTTCAATATCAGTTTTTGACTGTTGATTGAGATCACTATATATATCATCAGAATGTTATCTTAAACAAATCAAAACATGTGATTTTTCACATCACAACGGTTTTCTACTTTTCTTAAAATCCAAAAACTTGAATGTGACTATTGGTTCCAGACGGAGCAAGGGATCATTTTATCACAAGACCCATAATTTACAATTCTTTGTTTAGCTAACAAAAATGGAGTTAAGGTTATTATTGATGGAATGGATAGAAGAATCCATTATGCCAATTTAGTACTGTAGTATATAGCTGCCTGGCACCTAATTAAATCCTTGAAGACTTGATTTTTCCTTATTTATTTATTTATTTATTTATTTATTTATTTATTTATTTGGTCATTAATGGGATGGGCAGGCTGTGTACATTAGTTAGATGAAGAAGATGATTTTGAGTACTCAAGATATCGTTATGCCCCGTTCAAGGAGACTAGGAGACTAAGACTAAGCTACTCAAGGGAGAGTACACTTAAGATGTGGGTAGTGACTCCTTGTTGCAGCATAGGAAATTCAATTTCAGGCTACTCGGCCAGTGTTGGAAGTTGCACCTTATTAGAACCATTGCTAATGATGCCTGTTTGAGGGATTTCGAAATATATGGGATTTCTGTCTCCGTCTGAATTTACAGAGATCTTCAGGGATCACAACTGCAGGTGGATGCACAGCTACCAAGTCAGTGCCCCAGCATGTGAAGCCACCATGGCTGAACTGCTCAACATAAGGGAGGGGTTTAGAATTGCAGCTGAAGGGAACCTTAGGAGGCTGGTTATTAGCTCGGACAGCTCTACAGGTGAAGATGCTGCAGGATGATCACACGAGACTTTCAAACCTAACGAATATCTTGGATTGCAGGATCTACAAGCACAGACTTGAGGAAGTGATGTTTGAATACAAAGGCAAGAGAGACCAACAAAGTGGCAGATCTTTTGGCATTTAGGGTCTTGGCATTTGTATAAGGATGTAATTAAACTATTTGACCCCCTGATTTTTGTAACTCTGTGTACTAGAGGAAACGCTTACCCAAGGGCCTCTAACGCTCTTATGAAACTTGTTGAAAGTTTGAGCATTACCCCCTATTTTCCTTTACAAGCCACCCCCTACACCTCCTCCATCTCCTACACATTATATATTACAAGTACGTTCATATTACTTTTCAGTCATACGTATGCTGATTGATGTTCTTGTCCCATATTCCAGCATGAAATACAAATCAAGAGAGTCTTGACATTATCTTGCGTTTTCTTGTCAGGTAGAGGTTGACTGCTACCACAGCTTCTTGGCTCTCTTCTTGTCTCATGCCACCATCACTTCATAAGTTTTTGTCGAAAAAATTCTTTGGTCAAGAACGTGCAATTGCTGTCTTGGATATCATCTTACTGTCTACCTGGGACAACGGAGATGGTCGTCCTCTTGGGATATTCTTCATCGATGACCCTCAAACTTATACTGGGAAGATTTTGCCAAAGATATTTCACGCTGGCTTTATGCGTCAGATAACCTAAGTTTGTGGTTGGACTTCCTTTAGATAAGGTATGGGGCAGCTGAAGTTCATGACACTAATGATTATTTGCAATCTTAATTAGTATTTGAGTTTATTGGTTAACAATTCTGCTTAGTGCTAATGCAAAGGGGAAGCTGTGTGAGCTTTTTTGATGATGTGAATTGTGAAAGAGAGACCTTTAGCTGTTGTCTTGATGCAGAAAGATGACCATGCCCATAATTCTGTTATTGACGCCTTTCATTGTTGTTTAACTGGTAGCTGCACCTTTAGCGTTGATTTTAACAGAGAAGTTTTTCCCATGGTTTCTTAACAATTGTTCCAGTGGCATGCGTCCTATGCTCTCTAAGGATTGCTGTGCTCTTCATCAGCTTTTTAAATCATTATGGCAAAGGGCTCATGGGCCTAGCCTCAGATGATTCTTGTTTTGACAACGGATGCCCTTGTATGAAGATTTTGAAAGATGTTGGAATAAGATTCTTTTGACATCCGGTGACTGGGATTATTGTTTTCTAACATTCTCTCCTAATTTATTCATAACAGTCCTGGTAAAGGAGCATTTGAGCACTAAAGTATGTGATATCTAGGATGATGTTGTCTTGCTTCCCTACGTGTCTGGTTATGATCTAATGGCTTATGCGAGGACTCTTCTCAGATAAATTGCTGCTAGCATTTGTGGTGGACGTCTCATCATCTATCCATCAGAAGCTGCATTAATTGTTGCCATGCATACATCAGATTGTATAAGGGTACTCCATAAAATCGTAGGTAGATATATGATGTGGTAGACGACAAGGCTGTTTGCCTTTTCTGTTGGACAAGTATGTGCTTCATTCAATAAAGCCTCATATGCCACAATTTTGTTGTTTTCCGTATCTTCACTGTTCTCAATAACCAACATGGCTTATCATGTTTGACCTTCGTTTGTAATTTATATTGGTGCCGCCCAACTCAATATGAGCCAAACTGTTGTCAGTTTATTTTGTTCATGTGGTTGAGCTGTTTGCATCTATAGATTAGCCGCACATTTAAAAATCCAAGAGTGCGCACTTGTTTGGTTAGTTCTTGAAATTTTGTGCATGACCTACTTTTCTCCATGTGTAGTGATCACTTATGCTTTAATTCTCATGCTTTTTTATGGCTACTTGGTGTATGTGTGCTTTTCTTCCAGATGTTAAAGCTAACTACTTATGCTGATTCTCAGTTGCACACTTGTACACTTAAATTTGTTTGAGCTAGTAGAATTCCAGTGTGTGTGGACGGTGAGGTTTCCATGGCTGCATGAGAATACATTCTGCTCCTTTGAAGGAAAAAGTTCCATGCATAGACACACTAAAAAGTTATTTTTTCTTTTTTCTTTTAGGGAGGGACAGGATATCCATCAAACAGCGGCTGGAGGTAGATGTTGTGCCTACATTGCAAGAAAATGGTAGACGGGCGACATTGATGAAAAGTCAATTGTTTTCATCGATACTTATGCTGGAACAGAGGACTTGCATACAGAGTGGAGAAAGTGGGCAGCCATCTGGATGTCAGCAAGTACTTCCTGAAGATTGCTGATTATTGGAGAGCTATCTATGGGAAAGGGAAATGTTCAGAGAATATAACGACAAGACTGATGAAAAGGCTTGTTGAATTGTCTACAGTAATTCATTTAAATGTCGGGTTGGAACGTAATTCTATAGCGGATGAAATGCAAGAGTTGATAAAAAGTGCTGACAATGCCATTGATGTCGCTAATGATATCAACTGTTTAAAGGTTAAGCTGGTCAAGTTGTGATCCTATTCACCTGCATACTCCACTGGTCATTTTACCTCTTGTTAACATGTACTGCAGGGAGCAATTGTCCATTCCCTAAGGGAGACAGATACCGTGCCTGTTGTATTAAAAAAGGCAAAGATTGGGGTGACTGAAAGCCTCCTTGCTACAAGCCATTCTTCTTAGCCAGAAATGATTGAAATTGTAAAAGAAGCTTTGCTGGGAAAGATTGATGCATCAGAGAGCAGCGAACATCTTTTTCATCTTTCTTTCTTCTGCATTTGAGGATGACAGTAAAAGGGAACTTCTTGTTGAACTTTAAGGATGCTGGCATACATCTATTGAAATTAAAATTTGTCAGACTACAGTAACGAGGATTCACTTTCGTGTCCACTGGCTTCTTCACCAGGGCCTGCACTTATTCTCTATTTTACTGTTCATTGAAAACTCAACTTACAATGTCTATCGCTTTTAGTCTTGATTCTTAAGTTGAATTTGTTGGGATATAAGAATTTCTATTGCTTTTACTCTTGATTGTTAAATTGAGACTTTGTTGGGATTAACTTAATTTTTCTGTTGATTCAGGTTGTCAAGTAAATGGTTATGGTTGGTTGCATCTTGTAGTGAGTGTAAGCTATGCAAATATCCCTACAACATTGTCTGATTTGATCAGGTTGAGAGAGCCAACTAACATGTTGGTTTTCATCTTGTTGATCTCATTGTCAGTTAATTACGTTTCTATGGATAGCAATGGAAACATGGTTGACAATTCTCGGGACACTGTCATCATCAGTGCTTCAGATGTCGGAATTAAGCATGTAATGGCTAAACTTGTCAGATGTTCTCTCAGAAAAAGAAATATTGCTGGACATTATGGTGGCGGTAATGGTGGCCAAGGACATTCACTCAGCCAAGGGCTTACGCAGGTAAGCAGTTAGTTGGCCAATCAGCAAATTTTGTTAAATTCATTGTACTGATTCTTACGCTAAGATCTCAAATTTAGTTTTAACTAGTCTTTTTTTCTTT
>BSSO01001397.1:0-23871 GCA_030267885.1 Mesembryanthemum crystallinum
ACAATTCCCATTTATGGGACTACAATGTAATTTAGTCATTTTGCAAAGGAAAGTTAACACCGTAAGTCATTTTTCGTCAAACGATACTACTTCAAATTTTTTTTTTATCTTAAAAGGTAGTCTCTTGCATTTATTTATTTATTTATTTTTAATAAAAGGTAGTTTCTCTTATAAAAGTGAAAAATATAAGGTAGTTTCCAACAAAAATCTTGATATATTTAACAGTTGAATTATCTATTAATTTCAATCTCAAAAAAGTACATGAGACAAAAGGCGAGAAGGGAACTATGTAGCTCATATCAGGGCTCGCCTTGGCCATATTGACGCTTCTTCTACTTGTGTTTGGGCGGATGGGGTCCAGTTGATATCTTGGATGAGGTATTGGACATTTGTAACTCGTTGCTTTCTCGTTAATACAAACAACCCCCCTTCCTATCCAAAAAAAATAAAAAATACACTGAGACGAAAAACTAAAGTTACTTAAATTAGACACTTAATCAAACCTATTTTCATTTAAAAAAAAAAAACAAACTAAATTGGGCCTGAAAGATTTTGGAATTCTAGCCCGGCCAATGTCAGTTCATTATTTTGATGGTGCATCAACAACTCTTAATTTGCAAGTGGTGACCCGGCCCGAAGATAATAAAAGAACCCAAAAAAAGGCCTATATTAGGCCCAATACATCAAAAAGGGCCTATTTATGTCCTAAACGCGTATTTTTACCGAAACCGACTTAAAAGCATTGACCAGGTCAAACACGCGGCAAACTTTCGTCTATAAATAAATCAAGAACGAAACGAATCACAAAAGCGAGGCAAAATGGAAGAGGCAACGGCTAGTAGAGTTCGTTATGCCGAAGAAGAGCTTGGAGCGAAGCTAGGGTTTCGACATCCGTAAGTTCCCAATTCCTGAATTTTTCCCTCATTTGAGTTGTAAATTGTAATGGCTTGTTGAAAATGTTGGTACTTGTTTGAGAATTTCAATTTAGCGGGTTTAGGGTTTAGGATTAGGGTTTGGGGATTGATTGCTTTGTTTTTTTGTTTCTGCTGTCGTCAGTGCGTGATCAAGAATCAGGAAATGATTACAGCTGTGTCCCTTTGTGTTTCGTTATTCAGGTGAGTGAATTTGGAACCCTAATTTTGAGTTTGGGTGTTCGATATCCGTTTTTGAATCGATGGTGGAAATGAAAGCTGGATTTTGTTGGGTTTTGTAGGAAGGGTCTAGTTATAAAGCGATGTACAAATTTCCGGCCATATTTTTATGCGGCCACGAAAGTAAGTGCTTTTCACTTGCGATTCTTGTCAATGTTGTTTGCTATCCATCCCACACCCTGTTTCCTTCACAGGTATTTTTTTTGTTACTGACATTTATTGCTTTGTTCGGTTGTGCGGAATTTCACAGGATAAAATGGGAACTGATGTAGAGGCGTACCTCAGACGGCGGTATGAGAATGAAATAGCCAGTACAGAAATTGTAGAGAAGGAAGACCTTGATCTTGTAAGTATTTTGGTTTAAATTGTTTTTCTCCTTCTCATTGCCAGGCAGTATGTGAAATGCCCCATGTTTGACATGACTTGCAATTCAAGTTTGTTTGCAAATGAACCAGACATCTAGGTCTTGTAAGTTGTAACTAAAACTATCAGTATTTGATGGACACATTAGTTAGGTCCTCGTAGACTGTCATCAGAACTTTATAAGCATGAAAGCATAGGAAAGGTTCATTTTTAAATGTTCACATACCTTGTTATCGCTATACCTACAAGGATTTGGAATTAGGGGTACCGAAGTGTTTACGTCCATTAGTAAATTATTAATTGTGGATAAAGTATAGTTTCTTCTATAATTTTTTCAGCAACAAGAAAATTAGTTGCCCATGGAAGTGCATCCCTTAGGTGTCTCTAATGGGGCACCTAACCCATCTGCTTTTACATAAACTCACAGAAGTCTAAATCGTAATTCAATCACTTGGAGAACAAGTCAGTTATTCATACTTTTCAAAAAATACATGTGAACGACTTATGAGATCATTGCTATGGAACTCTGTATTTTGTAATTTCTGATAGTTATCATCTCTGTATGCTGTGCCACCATAAACTATTCAGCAGCAGTGGCTTATTTTTCTGTTGCTTGCATTAGTTGTTGTGGCATGTGGCCTATCCTCCTGTAATAATTCTTGTTTAAACTGCTGCATTGAGACCGATGATCTATTGCATCAATGCTTCCAGAAGTTACCTAATTAATCATTTTTTCTGTGCACTGGGGGACAGAAAAACCATTTATCTGGAATCCGAAGTCATACTTGAAGATATCATTTAATACTGTCCAATAACTAATGCATGTCAGGAATGACCTATTACATGTTGTTAAAGCAAAGTTTGAAGCAGCTCGAGCATATGAGTCCATCATAATGGGAAAGAGGTAAGGCTTTTCTTCAGTATTTTCACTGATTTCGTGACACGGAGTGTAACTACTGCCTGCCGTTCTTATCCTGTACAGCAGTCTAGTTGTACATGTAGCACACTGAAATCCTGGATAATTTTGTGTCTGATATTCACAGCCAGCAAAGACCATAAGATTTTATAGATTGCATCACTGATCTACCAGTTGTTGTCTATGCCACCTTTTGCACCAGTTCAGGGTAAGCTTTAGTTCCTGTGTATGCCACTCTTGTCTGTTTGTGTCCATGTAAGATGGTGAGCGCTTCTACTTTTTGCAGAGACCATTGAAGCCCCTGATAGTCATACTGCAGCAGAAGAAGTTGCTGTTGAGAACAAAATAGAAGACAGTGAAGTGCCAAGAACTGAGCAGAAAACAGCTATTACAGAAACAGTTCAGTAAGCACCTATTTCTTCTTTTGTCCCAATGTCAATCAGTTGTTGAGACTTCATCTAATGTGGATGCTCCTAAGAAGTCGTATGCATCACATGTAAGTTATTTTTCTGCATTTGTTCATGTTATTAGATTTATTTTGGTGCTGATTGCCATTTTTCTTTTTTTTTTTTTTTTTTGAAGCTGTTTGCCTTTTGTTGTTTATACCCTGCAGCTTCAGGATATGAAGGAGGGTGTCTCTACAACTCTGGTGCGTGCACCTACCGTAGTTGTTAAAACTACCCCACCAAATACAGCACAATAGCCCATGGCTTCTCCTGCCGTACAGCAATCTTGTCCTGATGCTGTCCCTGCAACTGCCTCTGTTCCTAATGGTAGCAACAATCATGGAAGTAGTTCTGATCAACAAGTAGTTAAGCGAACAATTAATTGTCTTTGATTTCAAATAATATTATCGATATCTCATTCCTATGGGAAATGTTGAGAAGATTATTTGGTACATATAAGTGTTCCTTACACTTTTGATTGTAATTTGGGCAGATAAAAGCCATTCCACATACATTGGAAATTTGCCTTGGGATGCAACATTGGAGCTTGTTGAACAGGAATTCAAAAAGTTTGGGCTCATCAACGGAATGGCATTCAAGTGTGATCATATAAGGTATTTTTGTTAGCTAAGTTTACCTTCATACCCTATTATCTCCATGCATAATGCATTGCATCTGATGCATAATCTTCTCATCTAATCTTTTGCTTGCTGACAGGGGTATTGTTTTGGCTTCATTTAGTATGAAGATGCTAACGGAAAAACAAAAGGCTATCAAAGTATGTCATTGACACTGCTTTTATTCTCTCAGTATTACAGTTTGACATGCTGTTTGTTGCCTTTTACGTTCCTATCAAGAAATTTCAAGACGTTTTTATATTATTTTCCTCAGTTACCTCTTGTGATACTCCCCATGAATCGAATTAGCTCATGGACATTCCAAGAAATGCTTAACATGTGTGTTCATAGGGGTGTTTGCTAAACAACTTCCCCCATTTTCCCTCTTGCTGTCAGTTGAGTGGCTAAATCAATTTGCTATCTGCCTATGACTGTCATTTTAACTTCCCTACGGAAAAAGCCCAGTGCTTAACCTTGGTAAGAAAAGATGCATCAACATGAAGTTCTGTGTCTTTCTAGTGTACGTAGCCATTAGTTAGTTTGACTTAAAAGTTCTAAGAAATCAATTTTATCCTTGTAAATGATATGAAGTCATTTGTTAGCTTGACTTAAAAGGTCTAACAACTCAATCATAATCCTTGCAAAGGATGTGAGTATATGACCCATATCTTGGTTTGTTTTCTATAGATGCATCCTTGAGTGCTTTTACTTTTTCCCACAATCATTTCTTTGGTTTAGAATTTGAAGCACAGTCCTTTTGCTATTTATTACTAGTAATTTTTTTTGTGTTGTGTTATTCTCATCAGACAATTATACAATATTGTTACACAGTTACACTCTCTGATAATTGATATGCATCTAAATACAGGTGCAAACACTTCGAACTGGTGGAAGAGAAGCTCTTATCCAAGAGAAGAAAACAAGTACCACAGACAAGTACTTCATCATACATCCACAGCATCGGGTTGTTCTCTTTTTCTTTTTCTTTCTTCCAGTTTATTAATCTGAAAGTTCATGAGAGAATTATATTGAAAAGAAGAAATGCAGCTCCATGTTTGCTTTTGTCATCTTGAGAATTTCATTCCTTAATCTGATTTCATGACTGTTGCTACAAAGACGGTACTAATAGTGAACTTGTTTCTGTTTGCTAATGGTTTGTTGATTGATTTTTAAGTATTGGAAGTAGATAGAACTGTAGCATTCCTACCTCTGGAATTGAGGATTTCTAAGTAAACCATTGACCAAGATGAAGATCTCATTTACTTCCTATAACTTTTTTCAATCTGTTACTTTTGCGTTAATTATAGTTTAGTTGGTGGGTTGGTCACCTTTCCCTGCATCAAAAGTTGAAAGAAATCACACATAGGAGGTGCTCTTTTTGATTAAGGTAATGAGGTGGACTAGTGAAATCAAGACTATTGGTTGTTTGATTAGGTTATACTCTCTGCATCTCTTAAAGAAGGGTACACTTCACTTCGTGGCAAAAATTTATGAGATGGAATAAAATCCCAAATTGTCCTTTCTTTTCTTGAGATTTTGAATAGGGAATAAAACTGAGGTGATGCAAAAGTATGCTTTTTATTGGTTCTAGGCTATTTTGAGGTATGGTGTGAGTGGACAAATAATTTGGTTTTGTACTTGTTGGCTCTATGTGTAGAAAGTTCTTTTTTGTCGACAATTGGGGTTTTATTAAGGAAGGATGAACAATTGGATGGATATGAGGAGGTCATAGTTTTTAGCAAGTGTTTTCTTGTCCACTAGGCGAGTTTAGATTGGCATGGTAGTGTTCTATGTTAGTTGATTAAGGCTGTACGAATGATTTGTTTTGGATGATTTAGGATGGACATAGTGCAAATGCTTATGGTAATGAAAGCTTTTGAAGTGTACGGAGCTCAATTGATCAACATGTCTTGGTTAATTGTTTATGGGAAGAATTAGTAATACTATAGGGCAATTTCAGAGATCGTAATCACTGGTCTGGATGTTTTTAGTGGCTAGCTTAGAAATGGTTTGATTTTTTTAGTGGCTAGCTTAGAGATTTGTAGAAAGGGCGAAAACCTAAATTGTCCTTATTTAAGAGCTTTGGATGGGCTGAGTCCGGTATCTTGACAATGGCTAGGAGAAACCCATATGTCTTGACGTTATCAGAATGCAATATTAGGAGCACGTTGACTATTCTGATGGAAGAGCTTGGGTATCAGATTGCGGAGATAGTACAACGTCCAACTGTAGTGAATATAAGCCTAGAGAAGTGAGTAATTCCTAGAAGTGAGGTCATATGGATTTTGAAGAAGAAGCTGATCAAGCCTACCTACAGCATTTTTCCTTGTCTTCCCATGAGTAACTCTACTTTCTTTGGTAAATTATAAGGTGCACTCGAGTCTAAATAAAGATAGGTGCATCCGGTCCAATATGCTCAAGGGATGTAGCCCAAGCCTTATCCCTTATTACCATAGCCTAACCCATTCCTAGAAGGTGCACTTTGAAATTTTGCCCCCGAGTGCACCTTATAAGCAATGACTTTGTTTTGTGTTACCATTCAAGGACAAGGTGCCTTGTCTTCATGATGATTATGTGGGAAGAGTGCAATCTCCTGTGGAGGCTGGTAAATAGATTACTTATCTGATGCGTGTCAATGATTTTTTTTTGGCTTTTATGCCAAGCGAAGGAAGGAGTAGATAGCTGAAACACACAGTCTCTGAACATCTTTGGACAAGTAGAGCAGCCAATGCAGTTTACATTATTTCTCAAGCTGGCTTCCCTATCTTTTGAACTGAAAATTGATTAGTTGTAATGCTAGGTTTGTGGACTGATATTTTGGTGCCACTGTATCCAAATCGGTATTGGCGTCATCTCGAACTAGGGATACAATATGTTATGCGGCTAATATGATATCATATTGTTGTTATGTGGAAATTATCGACTTGGAACTGATAGAACATAAGGGATTGCTTTGCATTCAACACATTCCTAACGACCACAAAACTTGTGACGTATGGATAATGAAAGAGTACGGTGTCTCTAAATCTTGGACAAAACAATCCACACTCGAACTCCAACCTAAACTATGGCCAACCATGGTATTTGGAATGAGTGAGGATGAGAAACGCTTTTTTTTTATAAATTGGAAGCAATTTGACATAGTTGAGTATGATTGCGAGACTCACACGAGTACCACTCTGGACATTGATTTATCTGTGGTCTACCCTCATTTTCCAAGTGATCATTACGTGGAAACTCTTAACACCCCTTAATGGATCACAATAACCTGAGTGTATGAGATAGACTTGTACAAAATTGAAGATTGAATGAGGAGAAGACAAGCATGTAAAAGTACCTTTCCTTTTAGTCATGGTTTCTATACTCATATATTATGTTGTGCGCTATTATCATTAGAGTTCCTATATGAAATTTTAGTGTGGATTTTAATATTATATAGTATTTCTGGTTTATGCAATTAAATTGTACATGATATGTTCTTTGGAAAATCGCATTGCATAAGATGGAACTGTGCTGCCTGCCATTGCTTATAAGAAGGGAAGTGTTAAGCTGCCATTGATTGAATCAGTGTTGTCTTTCTCCCGCAAAAGACGGTTTTTCTTTCCACATTTTCAGCTTCTCTTTCATTCTTTCCTTGAGGTATGGTTGAAAAATTCCTTTGATCCTTCATTTGACACATGACATAAACCAATGGAAAATTTTCAAAAAGGGTACCTGAGGTTTAAGGTAATAATAAAAAGGGTGCCTGACGTTTATCTATTTCCATTTAGGGTACCCAACCTTTGAATTAATTCCCATTTAGGGTCTGATTGTTGACGACGTGAAAAGCTCTGTTAGAATCGTGAGTTAGAGTTTCATTCATGGTTTTGACACTCGTATCAAGATTTGGTTGGAAATTTGCCTTAAGAACTTCTACAATCCATGGAGCCGAAACACTTAGGTTCTTGTATAATTTTGTTCAATCTTGATTTGAAAAGGTATGCAATCAGCAATTAATGAAACATAGACTCTCCATGGACATTTTTGAGCCTCTATTTATTCCTTTTATGGATTATTTTCAGCCTCTTATAAGTAGCCGAATATTTATCTTCAAACTCCCCCCTTTTTCTAATGCAAACCCTTCTTGGATCACATATTCTCTCAAAACTTTTAGAATTTCTAATAGAGTTTTTTACGGCGTAAGCCAAATGGACCCTAAATGAGAATTAATTCAAAAGGTTGGGTACCCTAAATGGGAATAGGTAAACGTTAGGCACCCGTTTTATTATTAACCCAAACGCCAGGTACCCTTTTTGAAATTTTTCCTAAACCAATTGTATACTGTGTCATTTACGAAACTTTGCTCTCGTCCTTCACAACTTAACTAAATTGTATTGTTGTATAACTGAATTGATTTCAATGAGTTAAAAGTACAATTTGAGAGTAAAAAATTTGAGTTACAAACTCAACAGAACTAACAAATTAAATTTGAGTTACAAACTCTGAATTGAGGCATGGTCCGGTCAAGGTACAGTTAAGAAAAATGTGAAAAGTAATTTGAAAAAACCGTGGAAACAAGAGTGACATGATGGAACAACATTTGAGCAAGGCACAATGGGTTGTGAGCCGTTGATCTTGCCTTGACTGCAGGCCTAAGAGGTGATGTAGGTCGGGCGGCCTTTTGGAGCCTAAGACCCCAACCACTGTAAGCCCATAGCCATCTCTAGTACTCAATAAGCACTACTTGATCATGAATACCAGTTTTTGATCCATCACCCATCAGTGCTACTCATTAGTTCAAAGGCACCCGTATTTTGGTCATCGATACCAGTTTTATAGTTATCGATACTAGTGGCCTCATGTATGGAACCGCCTCATACAATTTATGCGTAGTATTATGAGTAAAGATAAATCCCATTTATGGACCACAATGTGACTTAGAAACAATATCCACTCATATCGGAAATAGGATGATTCTAGATATAAAGAAGTATGGAGCAAAACCACGAGATAGATAAGAGCTCTAGCAGACATTGAAAAGCGTTCATATCATCAACACTTTATCGAAAATGGATCTGTTACGCTACAGCCTTATAATCAAACAAACTACTACTGATATACTATTATCTTTTTCAATAGCAAAGTAGTAGTAGTAGTAAAATTTTAACTCTTAATACGAAAAAATTAGCATCAATCTAAGGAAGCAACCTAAATAACCAGTTAAATTCCTCTGAATTGGGAGCAGGTTGTACCCATCCGAAGAAGTGACGATGTAACGCCAATCTTAGACGCTCCAACATCAAACTCTACTAAATTATCCTCCATTTGCTTTCCACCTATGACAATCGATGTCCTAGGCGACGAACCACCATCGACAAATGCCAAACACGACACACTATCCGAAGCCTTAACGATTGAGTTTGCTCCGTAAATCCTCCACCGTGCATTCTTGTTGTGTAACACGGGGCTCTTGTTGTCGAATATAATGTCAATGATGGGCACATTGGGGCCGAATTTGGTGGTTGGAATAGTCTTGGCATCAAAGCATGCACCGAAGGGAGCTACTGGGGCAACTCTAGCGATCTTCATGGTTGCGGCCTTGGTAATGAAGACATCAACAAGAGACTTGTATATCGCACTATGTAACACGGTGTAAGGGTCCATGGTGCTAATCTTTGTTCCCCCAACCCCGTCCTTACCAAAGGACAATAAGGAACTTGCAAAACGGATGGGTGTCCCATCGATTTTGATGGATCTTACATTGACAAAGTATTCAATAGAAGGGTCTCCTTCGGAATAAATTGGAGCAGTACTGTTGGGATTGATAACGAGTGGGGTGGTCACTAGTGATTTCGACAAGTCGATAGGACTCGTAGAAGGAAAATGGTAAGGGCCGCCTCCGAAGTAGATAGCCCCATTGTACCCCGAGTTAATGGATGGGAGACAAAGGGCAAATTTACGAGGAATTTTGAAAACGGATGAGATTTGGGCGTGTAAGGCAATGGGTGCCCTTGCTAGGGTCACGACCCCTTTGGTGTGACCAGATAAGCCCTTCAATGGGCCTTTATCCGCGCAAGTGAAAGGAAAAGTGGATAAAGAAGTTTGTACAAGTGAGGCCGAGTTTGGACCCTGTTTATACAAACTTATTACATCTTCAATGATGCCTCCCGAATAGAGCCCATCGCTCCAAGGGGTGTAGGCTACAGAGCCACATGTATCATTGGTGCAGCTTGGTTTAGGCACGGGTAGAGTGCAACCCACGCCGCTACCATCGCCATAGGCGTTGCACTTGGGCGTGCCATAGAGCACAGGGCGGTATGTGGACGAGCTATTGTAGCCATAGATGTCACAAGCGAACCATGACCATCGATTGCCAAGATCAAGGACAAGAAGGACGCGAGTTTTAGGAGGAGTTCCTACGAGAAAGCTCGTGTAGTATTGGGATACGGCTATGTCTTTGACAACCGGAAGCACAAAGGAAGCGGCATTGGCCGTGACAAGAAAGGATGCACTAGAAAGAAGCACAAGAAATGCAAGGATTGACAATAGAAAAGGTGTTGAAGCCATTTTTAGCAAGCAAAGCAAAGGAGAGTGGTAAGTTGAGAAATTTATCAACAGAATGCTTATATTTATAGTACTACTATTTCTCTATTTTGAGTCTTAGATTTGGCGTTAGGGACTAGTCTTACTACTGTTTGTGGAATTTTTTTGAGGGAAGTGTTTTAATGGATTTTAGACTTTTAGTTAATTAAGTTATGTGCAATGATATTTGCAGACACGTGAGTGAGTCAGAATTTCAGGTTGTTATTATGGATGCTACCAAGAGCATGTGATACATTGGGAGCCAAAATAGTGCAAGTGGGCACTATTTAACTGAGGTCCTGTTTGGGGTGATTGTCATTTGCCAGTTTTCAGTTTTTTTGAAAACTCAAAACCAGTTTTTGAAAACCATTTTTTTTGGTTTTCAATTTTCTGTTGTCAGTTTTGAAGATGAAGTAGAGAACTGTAAGCACAAAAAAATTCACCTTTAAATTAAATTTCTACAAGGAATTGAAAATTTTTCAAAACTAAAAACTGGCAACTGGCAACCACCCCGAACAGGGCCTTAATATGTGTCCCATTTCAATTTTTTTTTGCTTAGATTAGTCAAATATTCAATTTTAAAGTATTTTTTGGTCATTCCACCTTTTTCCTTGGGTAAAGGGAGTGCATTCTTTGTCCAAATAGTAATCAATATCCCACTTGGTCATGAGGTTGTAAGTATATGATAAAAATAGTTAGTGACATTTTAATTATTTAAGGTAATTTGTGAACTGATAAACAAGTTATATCTTATATACTAGCTTACTAGGTAAGGGTTAAACCTCGAGTGTTATTTATTACAGTAATTTTCGGCAAAAATTAATTAATGTCTATTTTATGGAAGGACATGGTCAACGGGTTGCATTTTGCAAAAGCTAATTTATGAAATTATCTTGGCAATTATACAAATGCAAATAGAGATTTAGGTAATGCTCATTTCAAATAAATGTATCTAGATTGAACTGAAGTGAATACGCTTAGTTGACACTAAATTAATCTGAACTATAACATGTTAGAGAAAAATAAATTACAGTATTAAATGAAGCTCAATATAAAATGGCACCAACAACTTAAACTAGGCTTAAGTTAACCATTTGTGAGAGTTACTTTTGTCAGATCTAAACATGTGACTGCTTTAAATAATACTCCTCCATTGTAATAGAACCTTAAACAAAAGTATTAGTACAAAACTATTCTGTTTTTCACTGTTTTTTTTTTTCTTTTTTTCCCTCCTTATTTTAGTAGTTTCTGTTTTGACTCCTGTCATTCCATATAGTGATCAGAATAATACTCTTTCCGTCCTCTATTTAGCTTTTAGAAACTAATATGGTACAAATATTAAGGAGATGCTTTTTGGTCTATTTTGCCCTTGTAGGAGAACCCATGTGCTAAAGATTAAAATATTATAGATAAATATTAGTGTGAGAGAATAAATTAATAGAGAGAGATATTGATTGAGAGGGGGTAAAAAATCTAAAAAGTAAAGTGATTGGAGAGAGAAAGTAAGATTTTTTTTATTATATTGGTGAGTTAGTTGGGGGTATTATAGGGAAGTGTTGGCGATTTTGGGGTTTTGAAAGCTAAATAAATGACAAAATATTTGAGGTTTATGAAAGCTAAATAGGGGACGGAGGGAGTAGTATATATACTCATGAATTAATGAATGCAAATGAAAGCATGTGATGGCCAGCTTCAAGTGGTTGTTATGTGTGCCAGTGTCAATCCACTTAGGCAAATCATACATAAGGATTTACAGAAACACCAACGTATGCAAGTGGAAGTGGGCAATTTTTGGCTGCATTAAGCTTGTTTATTTCCAGTCAAGTTTACTCATTGTTGTGATTGTTTCAGTAATTGTAAAAGAACCTTCAACAATGATACTGCAAATAGTATGTCATGGATTGATCCCTAACGGAGACAAGAGGTGATCAGTCAATTGCTCGTTTGATGAAACTTACACCAACTTTTACTTATCCGTAATTACATTCCTCATCCATCACCCCTTTTCCTCCGTTTTTAACAATAAAATTGTATCTGCGAACGATGATATCACAAACTTCTTAAGGCAGATTTGCATCTGCGCAGTTGGAAATATGCGAAAACTCACGATTTACGACCTCTGCCTCCCCTCTAGATGATGCCTTGAGCTTGTAATATTATGAGTCTGTAGTCAATAGACAATCCTTATTTTTCTTCTAATACATACTCCGTAGCAAAGGTATCCCAATTCTCTAAACTTGAGAAACTATGCATGGAAATAGCTGAGGAACTGGCATTTTCATTCAAAATCGACACCATATCAGATCAATTACAGTATCTAAACTGTTCATTAATAATAACAATACACAACAACTCCCACTCGATTGTGTTATAGTGATCCAGCATCACCACCCAAAGGTGCTAATAATATACGTATATTCAAATCCCCGAATAAACTTCCACGAAGAATTTTGCTTCTACTTTTATCGATTAGGCTCTAAATCAAGCGTAGCCTTAGTAATATTTTGATTCGCTTTGATTAATATAGGGGAAAAACAAGCGTCACCTTCTTTAGAGAACGGAGGCAGTAGATGCTAATAACTTTTCTCCCCCCTTAGTGTAGGACTCAAGCTCTCATAGTTAGAATATAGCCCTTTAACTATGAAGTTAATGGTTCGATTCATATCTATCCTTCTACCTCTTCTAAAAGAAAAGCAAAACAAAACAAAAAATTTACTTGCAATGTGTAGCCTTAGTAATATTTTGATTCGCTTTGATTAATATAGGGGAAGCACAATATTGCACAGTCAGATTCAGATACCATATCTTAGAGAACAACAGTCTGTACCTTGGTTCTCTACATATGTAAGCCAATTATGCAAAAATTGCTAGGAGGTGAAGGTTGTGGACATACCAAGAAGAAGAGGTCCCTCTGAAGAGTAGTATGATCATGCAGCAGGCGGCAATCAAGAAATTGACTTGTATGCAGTTAGCTGAGGGACATATGCTAAAGCTGATACCTGATGATTGACGACCTCTGTCTAAAACTCCTGCTTGATTTTGTTATGGTGATCCAGCATCACCACCCAAGGTACAAATATATAAGATTTTTCTAATTCTCCAGAAATAATCCTGCAAAGTCCCTTTGCTAGTTTTGGCTTCCACATTTATCGATTAGCCTCCAAATCAGAGACATACTAAGCACTCTGCCCTCCAATCCAACTAAGCCCTGGTGTCTTCCTCACTGCATTGTCTTCTGTATCATCCCTCAGCTTTTCTACATCACCCCACCTTCCATGATTAGCATATATGTTAGAGAGCTGAACCGAATAGGATTTTTCTTGCCATTCATTCTCAAAGACATGCTGCAGAACAGTTTCTGCAAGTGCTGAATTTCCGTGCATTTCACAGCATGCTAGTAGTGCTCCCCAAATGCCTGCATCAACTGGTTCAGATAAGGACAGGATAAAATTGTACGCCTCTTCCAACTTTCCAACCATACCCAGGATCTTAACCATGTGAACATAATGCTCATTTCTAGGTTCAATTCCAAATTCATTCTTCATTCTATTGAATATTTCCTTCCCCTCTTTGAGAAGACCAGCTTGACAGCAAACATGAAGAAGAGAAGAGAATGTCGATTCATCAGGCCTAAATCCTCTCTCTAGTGCCTCATCAAACAGTCTAAATGCCTGAGCAGCATTTCCATGTGAACCAAGACCCAAAATAAGAGAATTGTATGTAACAATATTTCTTCTTGGAAGAGCATTAAAAACCCGAATTGCCAAGTCCATAAATCCACACTTTGCGTACATATCTATGAGAGCAGAAGAGACCATGATATCCATCTCCAATCCATGTCGAAGAATGTGACTATGTATCTCAGAACCAGGCCCTACATTGGCCAATTGAGCAGAAGCCACCAAAATACTAGCAAGTAAGACAGGATCAGCCTTCATACCTTCCATATTCCTTTTTCTAAAAAGCAAAAGTGCATTTTTGCTATCCCCTGAACGTGCAAATCCTGTTATCAATGCGGACCATGTCACTATATCAGGTTGTAATAAGCTGCAAAAGACTCCATGAGCTGAATCCAAGCAAGCACATCTAGCATACATGGTGACTAATGAACTGCCAACATGTGCATTTGCATTAAAACCGCTCTTTATGCAAAATCCATGAATTCCCTGGCCAACTTCCAATAAGCTAGGCTCTGCGAATGCTGAAAGTAGAGCAACCATAGTATAACCATCTGATTTAATCCCCGAATTTCTCATGGCACTTAACAGTCTCAATCCCTTGTCCCAAAATCGATTATACCCATAAGCGTATATCATCGAGTTCCATGTCACCAAATCTGGTTCAGGTACCCCATGAAACACTTTACTAGCATCATCAACAAGACCAAGTTTTGAGTAAGCACTCACAAGTGCACTGCTGCAAATTGAATCCGTTTGTAACCCAAAAACCAGCAGCAAACCATGAACAAGTCTCACTCCTTCGACATCACAGTTCTCAGCACATGCGCGCACAATACAAGCAAATGTGAAGTTATCAGGCTCTATTTCAGACCTCATCAACTGTTTGAAAAGATCCAGTGCATCACTTAAGTCATGATCTTGAGCATAAGCTCTAATGATGGAGTTCCAAAGGTAGATGCTTCTGTCAGGAGTTTCATCGAACAGTTGGCGTGCAGATGAATAGTCACCATTGATAGCATAATACCTAATGATTTTAGTAGCGTAAAATGGATCAAAACAGAGATGGGTCTTCGCAATCATAGCATGCAATTGCTTGGTTCTCAAAAGGGTTTGATGGGGTTTCGACAGATTGGACAAAAGTGCTCGAAAAGGGATGAACATTTGAAAATTTTGTTATTTTTTCAAAACTCTGTTCTGTTTCAAAACAATGTGTGATTCATCTCCACCATCGATTCCCCATTATCTAGCACACATCTACATCAGTACAATCTATGGTAAATCTTCAACAATTCTCTCGACAACCGCCTTTACAAATTGCGACTGGGCTTTGGTAAAGCGTCTCTCTTTCGCTCTCCTCACAGTTGCTCAGTGATGGTTCCATTAACTTGGTAGAAGAGTAAAATCATGTTTGTGTTGTTTCGCAGGTTGAATTCATAAGGGGCGCCAAATGCAACCTGTATCCTTCGGCTTTTTGGTGGTCGCTACTCTGGCAAACTGGTTAAAATTGGACTGGCAAACAATTTGTTCGGATCGGTTTCAGTTCGGCTCTCTTCGGCTTGGGTCATATTTGGTTGGTTATGAACTATTCAGATTGGTATTTGGGTTGGATCATATTAATTCAGTCAAGTTACGTTCAGGTTTATTGTCAAATTTTGTATAAAAGCTTTCTCATATAAGTACATAAATACGAAAAAAGTCGAGTAGGTTCGGAATCGGGTCAATTTCGATTCGTGTCACCCTATTTTTGGAATGGTTCGGATTTAGGTCAATTATTTGTATCGGGTATTAGGTCTCAGTTCTGCAAGGTTTAGTTAAAATGCTTCTGATGGCTTTATTCAAAAGTGTTATTTATAGTTGAAAGTTTCTTTAAAATAGATAGTTGAAACTCAAAATTTAGACATGACTTTGAAGCCAATTACAAATAATTCGTGATTTAGTACTAATAATTTGAAGTTGATATTTCAAATTTGTGTGTTTCTAGTACTTATTGTACAATGACATTTTATATTCCCATTTTTTTAGCATTTTGAGTACAAACTCCATGGGCTTTCCTCATACATTGAGAAAAAATCACTCCAATATAGCTGCTGAACAGAATCATTGGCAGGAGAGCTGAGAATTCACACAATAGGTGGTGGCTGAGGAGTATTCGGTGAACGATTAGGGTTCGGTTTTGGTGCCGGTGGGCCATTGCCGCCAGGTGATCTCAGAACCCTCCTTGGGAAGTTTGAGGACATTGTTTCTTGAAACACAAACATTTGATCTGCCTCTAATTTGCTGTTGGCTTCAAATAAGATTGTTCTTCGCACCTGCGATCCAACTGTTTTTGACAAAAAGAACATGTAATGTGAATGAGTTTATGCAAAAGTTCTCAAATAACAACCATTTTTGATAACAGAATGCATAAAAGAAGGGGATAGCTGTACCGTTAGAATTAGCTAAGGTGAATGTTGGTGCAAGGCTTAGTAAGATGAACAATGCTAAAGCTGATATTACCAACAACTTTGGTTGAAAACTTTGCATCTTCATAATCACAATATAATACCATATGGTAGAAATTACTTCAGCTATGGAGCAGACTTTATATCACTGATGAAGTTCCAAACTTAGGATGTCCGTTCATATTCAACAACCACGAATATGTCCTTTTGATGATTTATTGTTGAAAACTTTATCGTTTGGATGTCAAGAGACTTTCAATTTTGGCTGCTGCAGAAACAGCGACATTCATAAAAGTCAGTAGGTGGGACATTGTGGGATGCTTGTATTGTACGAGTACTATTATTGAACAAGCAAGTACTTGCTTAGCTTACTTGCATAAGCTCTAATGATGGAGTTCCAAAGGTAGATGCTTCTCTCAGGACAGGAGTTTCATCGAACAGTTGAATAGTCACCATTGTTAGCATAATACCTAATGATTCTAGTGGCATAAAACAGAGATGGGTCTTCGCAATCACAGCATGCAATTGCTTGGTTCTCAAAAGAGTTTTATGGGGTTTCGATAGATTGGACAAAAGTGCTCGAAATGGAATGAACATTTGATAGTAATTTGTTTACTGTTTCAAAACAATTTGTGCTTCACTCTCACTATATATCGTTTCATTTCTGATTCATCTCCACCATCGATTCCCCATTATTTAGCACACATCTACATCTGTAGAATCTATGGTAAATCCTCAACAATTCTTTTCACAACCACCTTTACAAATTGCGACTGGGGTTTGGTAAAGCAGTCTCTTTTTCTCTCTCCTCACACTGTTCCTGTACTACTATGGGCCTATGGCTGGTCTGTGATGAGCAGTTGCTCGGTGATGGTTCCATTAGCTTGGTAGAAGAGGTAAAATCATGTTTGTGTTTATTTGCAGGTTGAATTCATTAGTGGCGCCAAATGCAACTTGTATCCTTGGGCTTTTGGGTGGCCACTACTCGCAATAAAGACAGCCTAGCGAACTAGTAGTTAAAATTAGACTTTGGCAAACAGTTGGTTGACTAATGCTACAACCATATAGATTTATGGATGAAATTTATTCGATATCACGTGAGCCCCAACCTTTAACGGGATATTAATATTTCAAACGGGATAAATGAAAATTCGTAAAACACAATGTCATGTTCTAGTTTTAAATATACCCACAGAGGGTATAAAAATTGTTTGGTTCACCTGATGTGGATAAATTTTATCCATATCAGATATGGATGTAGCATTACTCCAGTTTGTTCGGATTGGTTTCATACTCGGATCAGCTCATATTCGGTTCGGTAACAAATATTCGGGTTTGTTGACAAATATTTCATCAAGTTTTTTCATATCAATATATAATTATGAAAAAAATCCGAGTCGGTTCGAATTGGTCAGTTTCGATTGAGGTCACCTTATTTATTGGAACGGTTCAGACTTCGAGTGTTCGTGTTTGGGTCAGTTTTGCTACGGTTTTTTCATTTTCATTTTTATTTTTATTTTTAAGTATAAAGAGATATGGCTGTAATTAGAAGTATCACCCTCTGACTTTGCAGTTGAAAGTTTCATTAGCATAGATTAATGGACCTTTTAAGTAACCTGACAAATTAAAATGAACACTGAAAATTTAAACATGACTTTAAAGCCAATTAAGAATGGTTTTTTGAAATTGTGATTTAGCAAAATAAAAAACAAAAATTTCAAGTTGATAATTCAAATTTGTTTGTAGTACTTCTTTTACAATGACATTTATATTCCTATGTGTTTTAACATTCTAAGTACAAACTCCATTAACTTCCCTAATACATTTAGATAAAAAGTTATTACTCCAATATAGCTACTGATCAGAACCAGTGGAAGGGGAGCTGAGAATTCACACAATAGTTGGTGGCTGATCTGGGGAGAAATCGCCCGGTGAACGACTGGGGTTCGAGATTGGTGGTGGTGGGCCGCCGTTGCCGCCAGGAGACTTCAGAACCCTCCTCGGGAAGTTTGAGGACATTGTTACTTGAAAGACAAACATTTGATCTGCCACTAATTTGCTGTTGGCTTCAAACAAGGTTGTTCTTTGCACCTGCGATCCAACTGTTTTCGACCAAAAAAAAAAAAAAAACATGTAAATGAGTTTATGCAAAGCTCTCAAATTACAAACATTATTGTTGATAACACAATGCATAAAAGAAGGTGCGATAAGCTGTTACCGTTAGAATTAGCTAAGGTGAATGTTGGTGCAAAGCTTAGTAAGACGAACAATGCTAAAGCTGATGTTACCAACTTTGGTTGAAAACTTTGCATCTTCATAATCACAATATAATACCATATATGGTAGAAATTACTTCAGCTATGGAGCAGACTTTATATCACTGATGAAGTTCCAAACTTAGAATGTCCGTTCATATTCAACCACTACAAATATGTCCTTTGATGATGTAGTGTTGAAAACTTGTCGTTTGGATGTTAAATAGACTTTCAATTTTGGCTGCTGCAGCTCATAAATTTCATAAGAAACATCAACTTTCAGAAAAGTCAATAGGTGAGACATTGTAGGATGCTTGTATGTACTACTTTGAAACAAGTATTTGCTTGCTTGCACTATGATGTAGAGCCTTTTATGGATTATGGACGAGATAGTCAATTAGGCATGGTCTGCTCAACTCTGATAATTGGCGAAATCAAGTAACACAATAAATTCTGTAAATTTGTAAAAGTTCAACTCTTTCATAGTAACACCGCACCTTTCATTATAGTAACAGTACATATATTCGAAATTTGTGATTTTGCTCAGGAGAATTCAAGTTTGTCACTTTTTATTCATATATTCTGAATACATAATCCAAGGACTCCTACTACACACTAAAGAAAGTTACAATACATATAGTTGTTCAGACCATCGAAATTTGAATGATGGATCGAGAAGAGAATTCACACAATAGGAGGGGGTGGAGGATTAACAAATGAAGGTCCGTTGTTAGGTCTTGGTGACAGTGGGATGTGGCTGCTACCTGCAGATATTCTTAGACAGTGGGCGGAGGATTAATATGTGAAGGTCCATTGTTCGGTCTTGGTGGCAGTGGGATTTGGTTGCTACCTTCAGATATTCTTAGACCCCTCCTGTTGGAGTACTTTGAGGGCATGCCTACTTGATAGACAATGATCTCAACATCTTCCTGATCTCGTGTTGAAATAAGTCTCTTCCTCGCATCTTCTACTATTTTGCGGTTGGCTTCCCACCATGCTCTCTGCGCCTGCAGTCCAACTGCTTTCAACAGAAAACATGTAAATAATCAGTTTACACAAATTGAAGTGTTCAAGTAACAAACATTTTGATAATGAAATGAAAGAACGCGCTAAATTGTACATACCATTAGTATTAGCTACTGTGAATGTTGGTGCAAAGATCAGTAATAAGACGAACAATGCTAAAGCTGATGCCACCAACTTTGGTAGAAGAGTTTTCATCTTCAGAATTCACAATAATGAGCTAACTACCGATTATATGTTGAGGCTTTTTACTCTTTAAACTTAGGCTATAGCTCAGGCTTTATATATATTATGGATCATCGATGAAGTTCTTCAAAGTGAAACCATGCGTATTGAGACCCAGATTTTCTGTTCATATTCAACAACTCCCAAAAAAGTACTTTAAATTTGCTAACTTGTTGTTTGGATGTTAATGGACTTTCAACTTGGTGCTTGTTTAGTATTTTTACCGTAACAACTTGGATTATATAATGTTAGCAGCTTCTTCATGCATTCAACAAATGGGGAAGAACACACAAAATAGGGGTCAATATCAAGAAGATCAATTGGGGGCCAATAGATTCTGACCAGGCAGTTGACCACCCCCAAAAAAGTGAGTATTATATGTTATTCTGACTTGGTTAAAGTGATGGGCACGAGTATGAGTCTAGATATCATATTTGGGATACGTTCATTTCAGTTGAAGTTAACTAAACTAAAATGGTTTACAAGAAAATTAAATTTACGAGTGGAACCTCTACAATGCTTTTTTTTTTTTTTTTTTTTNNAAAAAAAAAAAAAAAAAAAAGGAGCACATTGTCAAGGATCGCTTTTCCTCACTGGATATTTTGCCGAGCGGTATGTGGACTAGAGCTCAATTATGTCCAGTATAGAGCTTAAGTCTTTTGGAGCATTAGATTTGGGCTATGGAGGCTAGTCTACTTACTGGGTCCAAATACTTAGTCTTATTTGGCCCATTATAATCCTTAAAGTGTCCATAATGTTCTAGAGTCTTCCAGAGTTCTTTAGGACACTCTAGTATGTAATAGAGTACTTTTGTACATGGTAGAACATTCTAGTGTACTCTTGAACTTTTTTGGATGTACTGAAAATAATGTAGAAGTATGTAGAGTTGTGTAGAGTCTTGTGAAACTCTTTAAAACCTCAAGGAGAAAGTGAATGGCATAAGGTTCTAGATTGTTCCCGTAGGCCTATATATATGAGGCCATCCCACCTCATTTGACATTGTAGAATCATTTCTTCATTTGTGCAATCCAAGTTCTCTCAAGCATCCATCATCCTTTCCTCTTACTTTGCATCCTTATCTCCTTATCTCCTACAACAGGAAAGCAAAACGAAACATTAACATAAGTTCTCTCAAAGCTTCTTTAAGAGTTCTCTCAAGCATCCATCTTTTCCTTGGGTGAATGAGCTCATCTTCGAAGTAGCAAGGGGAAGACTTACGCATGCATGCTTTAGTATTTGTTTTTTTTTTTTTCGATAAGTAGAGATTTTATTAATAGTCAAAGTTTGTCTAAATAGGAATAAGGCAGGCCAGGTTCACAAATTCTACTATAGCGTAATAAAAGGCAAGATAGAGGAATCACTTTCACTACAGAAGGAACCATTACAGCTTGAAATTCTCGAAGCTACATAGAAGGTGAAAGTGACGATGAGGGCAGTTTTGGCAAACTAACGTAAAATTGCAAGAGAAACCATTATATGCTGAAGGATAAGGATCCTCTCCATTTCCCTTTTTCCCCCATTTACGCATTATCCCTCTAGATGATTGACACATGGAAAATGGTATGACTTTGTATTTATTTTAAAAGAGTATGGTACACATGGTAATCATCTAAAGGGGTAATGCGTAAATAGGGGAAATGGGAAAATTGAGAGGATCCTCATTCTATGCTAAAATTGACCAAAATTCCCACGACCAAAATTGCTGAAATTTCTTTTTAGACACGGATGGTGTATTGTTTAGCTTTGAGTGAGATCCCAATCCTAAGCTCTATTTCCCACCACTTTTAGGGGCTCTTTCAAGCCATATTTTCCCAACAATTGTCTCAATCATAACAGGAATTAAATCAAAGTCAATCATAAGAAAGGCCAAGTAACTACCTCTCTCTCCATCACAAATTATGTAAAATCTTGTAATCATAACTACTTGGTCCAAATGATGCTTCATACACTCAAGAAAACGTAGTATCAATTTTGTTTCTAATATTTCTTGAACAATGACAATTTAAATTATTCTACATTCTGAATACATACTTCAATCACGTTCTCTCCCTAAATATTACAAAAAGCTACAATAATATAGCTACTTAACATAATTAGTGGCAGCGAAGCTGATGGAAGGAGAAAATAAATAATCACTCCAAACCCGATTCGGGTTTTGGAAACGAAGATGGAGATAAACCGCACATTGAAGGACTGTGGTTCGATTTTGGTGCTGGTGGGGATTTACTACTACCAGATCCCAAACCCTTAGAAAAAGCTATAATAATATAGCTACTTAACATAATTAGTGGCAGCGAAGCTGATCGAAGGAGAAAATAAATAATCACTCCAAACCCGATGGAAACGAAGATGGAGATAAACCGCGCATTGAAGGACTGTGATTCGATTTTGGTGCTGGTGGGGATTTACTACTACCAGATCCCAAACCCTCTTGTAGTTGATGTATGAGCTAGTTTGAAAGATAACGAGGGGCAAATTAGCAAACAATCGTTCTCTTATCAGGCGAGTACTGGACTAACAAAAAATACTACTGTACAAGCGAAAAACAGTACTGGAGGGGTACTATGTAAAAAAATGATACTAGTTTTTAGCCGTCAGTACAAACGTTTAGCTTACCAGTACCATTATATAGATCACCAGTACATTCACATGATATATCATGCCGCCTGATATAATATTTTGTGATTAGCAAATCATCCCCACTACTATAAACAATAGTGCAAGTTTTCGCTCTACTTTAAAATGTAGCAATTTAATCCCTTTAGTTTCTTACATCGACTAAATTTCTAAATAATATCTAAGGAAATCACTCTACCATATAACTAATTTAATAAAAAGAAAAAAATATTGTAAGGTATAAATTAAGGTATAGTCCCTCCGTCACTAAATGAAGGTTAAATTTCACTTTTTGGTTGAAATTTATTGGATGGGTGAAATGACCATTTGGGCTTACTTTTTGAAAGTGATTGGAGAGAGAAAATGATGTTGTGCCCATGTAAAGGAGAGAGAGTGTAAGCGAGTGGGAGGATAAGTTGGTAACTTTGTTGTAAAAAAATTATCAAAAAGGGAAATGTAACTTTAATTAGGTGACAAATTAAAATGGCAAATGTAACTTTCATCTAGTGATATTTAGAAGTTAAATGCAACTCATAATTCTAGTGACTAGATCAAGTAACAATAGCCCTAACAAGGATCAATGGGGTTCAAAACGTGTTGGACTCGTGAACTAAAAATATTGAACAAATAGCAGAATCTGTTATCCAAGTCAGCATTTTCTGTTATCTATACTATATTAGAAGTCAACTCCTAACCTTTTGATGTCAAAATTATGAACTTTCCATTCTACCCTTTTCCTCACCCAAAATAACTAACCCAAAATAACTAACATGAAAAGAGCATAATAAATAACTGCATTTCAACAAAATTTTCTTTTGAATAAAAAAGCACACATGGTTAACCAATCCCCGAAGTAAACCACCACCACCACCACCCCTCATACATTTTAATTTTATTTTATCTTTTTTTGAAAAAAAACTACCTATAACTTTCTCAGTCTCCAATTACTCTTCTGCCACCCATTTTTAGTAGTTTGGCCATTTTTTTTTTTAAGCGATAGTTCATAGAACTTGGTATTGATGGAGATATTTAGATTGCAAATAATTCTCAAATAAATGGGCCTTTTGAAGGTAAAGTTATAGTCTTTTATTCTGAACATGTTCGATTCTTATTATGATATCTATTGGCTTTATTTATTACTTTTATGAATAAAATTAAATCGTGCACGATAAAAAAAAAAAAAACTAGTGATTAGAATAGAACAAGCCAGCGTTTACTGATATGAATTTAGAATCTTCTTTTTTTTTTTTGGTAAGTAATTAGAACTTGTATTACCAAAAAGAGACATTTACAAGTTTAAGAGGGGCATACCCCCCTATGTACAACTAGGACCTCATAGCAAGTGGGTACCTTCTAGGAAGGGTCCCATCTAAAATCATGGGTCAGTGTAATGTAATCAAGAGACTAAGCTTTTAAGCAATTAAACCAATCTCTATCTCTATTTTTAGTTTTAGGAATAATTACAGCATATATTCTATCAATAATGTTTCTCTTCACTTGCTGGAGAATGAGTTCTTTCCTCTTGATCTGATGATTGTGCACAGCATCATTTATGTTCTTCCATATTCCATAGAGTA
>BSSO01001398.1:0-23867 GCA_030267885.1 Mesembryanthemum crystallinum
GTCGTGGCATGTAGCTACCGGCTAGTGGGATATCTTATTTCTCTAAAGACGACATTTCTATATGTATTTGATGGTCACTAATGGGATTATTCTAAACAAATCCTTTTATGTGCAAATGGTTTTGATTTACATTGGAGATTATTCCAAAAGCTTTCCGTATTTGATTATCTACTACTTGTGCATTGAAAATGAATTTCGAAATAACTAAATCCTCTTTCAAGAGTGTGTTTTATGAATTTTATGGAGTTTGGATGCATTGCTCAGTTTGTACTGATTTTATGAATTTCTGTTTTCCCTATGTGGCTGGAATGCTCTTGTTCCAGGTTGATCGAGGTATGGAGCGTTATTGCTTTGCGCTAGTCGAGGGATACACTAGCGGGTTGTGTTAAGGCAATTGATTAGTATTTTAGATAATGGTTTGTGGCAATGTTTAATTGAGGCCTTTGTAATAAAATTTGTACCTTGGTTAATTATGGATTCCGCTTAATTTTCATTTATAGACAAGATGGTTTATTTAGTAATTGTGTTTGATCATTGTATTAGCCTTAACATTCGACCTTCGGGTTGGATGTGGCGGTTTACGCCTCGGACTTGTTAGTTTGCTTTCCTAAATTCAGGATTAGCGAGTCCGGGGTGTGACAGAGCTGGTGGTCCCAGACCATTTTCTCTGTCTCTTTCCGCACTTTTGCGCCTACAAATACATCCCAAATTCCTCCATTTCAAGGGGAGAGCCCCTTTGGAGAGAAAGGAGAGAACATTTGGAAACTCAAGAGCCCTTTTTAAGAGAATTAAGATCGTTTTAAAAGAATAATTCTTGAGAACACAATTGTGATCGGCAACAAAACCACAATAACCCACAAAAACATCCTCTACACCACAAAACAACCCACAAAACAATACAAACCACAAAAACCGTCAACTTGGGTTTACTAGCTTGAGGAAGGTCCGAACAAAGGAGCTACAATCCAGGGTAGCCATCACCTTGCAAAAAGCAAATAAACAAAACATGATAAGCAACGGTCATGACAATCCCCATAAAACAAAGGAACAAGACCGAGCACCGCTTGCAGTGAATGTAAGGAACAAAGAGAACCCCGTTCTAGGATGTCAATGTCTTTTGCAAGTACCATCGAGGCAGGGGGCATGATATCGAAGATTGCATCGCCATCAAGAAGAGAATTCAAGCGCTCATTGATGACGGGACCATTCTAGTCCCTAAGGCGACTCCCCCTTCTAACAACAAAAGTAACCCCTTGGGAGCACTCTATATCTCTACCAATCATACTAGCTTCGACCCTTCTAAGTGGATCACACCAATCCACGAAGTCGTTCCGCCCTACCCTATCGACTACTTTGACGACATGGTAGCCGGAATATAGGACAGTGACGACGACGAAGTGGAATGGTATGTTAACCATGTCAAGAGGGAGAGAGTGGTACGAGCTCTCCGATGATGAAACGCTCCCATCCAGTACCTCACAAGATCGGGGCAAGTTTACCAAACTCCAGTCACTCAAGAAAAGCATCCCCTCCAATCCGACACCGACAAGGCCAATCCAGCGCCTCCTATCGAACCTCCTCAGGAGGATGATGGACAAAGACTTCTCAAATAGCTCCAAAAGACAAAGGCCGGCATCTCCATTTGGCAACTCATCACCACCTCATTGGCACATCGCAAGAAACTCTTTGGATGCACTCAACAACGCTTCCATCTCCTCCCAGGCTACCCCAAACAAACGGGGCCATCAACGCCGCAAACAAAAACATCAAAAGGATCATCCAAGAGATGGTTGAGAATTACTCCGACTTGCTCGACAAGCTTCTTTTGACCTATGGGGGTATCGCACCTCCATCAGGTTATCAACGGGTGCAACCCCGTACTCCCTGGTATACAGTATGGAAGCCGTGTTATCCGTCGAGCTCAAAATACCTTCCCTAAGGGTTGTCCTCGAAAGCCAAATCCCCGAGGTTGATTGGATCAAAGCCCGCTATGATGAACTCGTTACCCTATACGAGAAGAGGCTACGAGCACTACACTCATCACACATCTATCAACGGTGCATCACACGCCACTTCAATAAATCCGTCAAAATGCGCGACATTCAAGAAGGCGACCTTGTGCTAAAACAGATTCGGGTACCCGTCACGGACCCGAGGGGCAAGTTCAAACCCAATTGGGTCAGCCCATACATCGTTCAAAATGACTAAGCGGCGGAGCAGTTAAGATTTCCGACATCGACGGCCAAGAGTTCTCCCAACTCACCAACTTGGACCAACTCAAACGGTTCTATTCCTAGTAAGCACCAGCAAACACATCCTAACAAATTTGACACCAACTCGTCAAAAAAAAAAAAAAAAAAGATTGGTCGCAAGCGCGAACTACGAATGGCCTGATTTCCTAACCGAGATACGTAGGCACCCTCACTATGAGGTTTGGCCCCTTTAACATCTTTGCGCTCAACGAGTTCACTTCATTATCAGTCTTGATCAAATAAAAGCTTTGACATTCTAGCTTTGAGTAAAACCTTTGTTTTTCCTAACCTTTTCACAAAATGGACAAACAATTTTTCTCAAACTAAAGCCCCTTTCATTAAAATTAAGACATTTAATTACAAAGGCAACTCATGGGACACAACACCCTTAATTACAAAGCAACTAAAAGGGTTCGCAAGCTGCAAACAGCCAGCAGACCACAAAAAACCAAAACACAAAAATAAAGTACCACATTCCTAAATGAGCACGACCCTATAACGGAAGGGTCCTCGATCCCTCTCCGTTTCCACGCCTAGGAAGATTGGGAAGACTCCATCTCATCGGATGTCTCTTCCGCGGTATCTTCCTTCGCCTTCTTCCTTCTCCTTTCACTTCCTCTTCCTCCGTCGGATGGATCAGAAATCTGACCTTGCCTTCTTCGCCTCCCTTCATCAATGACAATACCAGGACTCCTCGGGGCACAAGTCTCGGACGCCTTGGAGGCTCTTCTCCCTTCGGAACTTTGAAAGACCATAATCCCAGCAGGGACCCCGCTAAACATCCATCTGCGATACTCGTCAGAAATGTAAGTGGTCTCGCAAACATCAAGCTTATTCCAACGGGGAAGGGTGTTCCAATGCCTCTCCCATACCGTGATGTAGGTGGCCTTGAGCGGCCTATTCACAGGCCGTGCACAATCTGGTGCGGAATGAGTTGCCGCAACCCATACTGACATCTTACCCGACACGGGAAGAAGAAAGTAATTTGCTTCAACCCAAGGAGTCGAGAGTAGGATGTGGTCTCATGGCACCCCAACATGTCGCCCAAGTGCAACCAATGGACGTAATACCGAAGCACTGGTACGTCACTGAAAAAACGCTGTCATTCCTCCACGACTCTCTCTGAAGCTGACACTTCTTACGAGCAGCAAATTGCCTCGCTGAATACTTGATAGGGTCGATGGGCCTCTCGATCAATAACAAGTCCTCCATAAGCCAAATCTAGCAACATCAAATGAAACTCTTAGTAATCAACAAAAGCATGCAACACGCAGCAAAAAGGAAGGTGAAAGCTCACTTGGAGGAGTAAGGGACTCCCGGCATAGGCACCCCTCCAGTCGGCCTTAAGGCCATCCAGACCAAGCAAAGTCTCGCCCACCAGGAGAAGAAAGGGAGAGGTGTCTCGTTGAACCTGCTCTACGATCTTCAGGAGAGAGACATCTCCCCAATTCGATCCCTCTTGGCCACGCCCAAAAAAGAAACGATGGAATAGACAGAACATGAATGCACGCCTTCTGAAACGCATCCGCATAACTTCATGAGGATCCAATATGGCGGAAAAATATACCACTAGCCCCACCATATCAACTTCGTCGCTGCATAAGAGGCTCCTAACCTCATCTTTAGATAAGCCCAATATACCGGAGAGGTCCGCCGCAGGGTCCTTCTCAAGGGAAGGAAGCGACAGAGGAGCACTACCAGGAAAACCAGCAATGGCCTCAAACTCTTCAACAAGGGGACACAACTCACGGTCGCCAAAACAGAAGACATGGAATGATGGGTCCCAAAGCCCAATCGCTACATTGAGGAACCACCAAAAGATCTTCACTTGCTTCAGAGGAAAAAGCATTCAAGGAAAAAGAAGGCAAAGCTTGTCTCTCCTCGACCGAGATGTCACTCATCCAAACGTCAAAAGATTCTGCAAACTCAGACATTTCTTTGCTCTCAATTCTAGCTCTCACTCCAGTAGAGGCTATTGAGCGGGAATGAGTAGGAAAAGGCCACCCAAACCCTTATTTATAGGCGAAAACGTGCACAAAACAACAAAAAAGGAGCGAGCCGACTAAAGTTCCCACCGATCCAGAGTAGCACCCACCGCCGGACCAGTGGGGCCCACAGGTTGACCGGTCTCACCATCGATCGACCGGTGGGGGCCGCTTTGGACCGGTGCCATAATTTTGCCCCGTCTCCCCTTTTTTGCACCGCTCTGGACCATTTCGTCCATGTTCAAGCTTGGGGCCCCCCTATCCTAAGCACATGACTCCCTCTTTTGGGTAATTAAAAATGTTTTTACAAAAATCGGGATTTTCATGATCGGTATTTTCACTTTCGAAACATCAGCACCCCTTTCCAGCGTCACTCAAATCGTGCCTAGGTTACTAACCGGTACCTGATTAAATTCGTTGCTTGACTAATTGCTTGGTACCTGAGCATTTCAAATTTGGTAGATAATTTTTGCCAATTCCACAAACACAAATACAACGGGCACTGACATAAACAAGACGGCTAAAATCAAAAACCAACATGTATATACAAATGTTGTTTGCATCTTTCTTTCAACAAAGACAGGGAACCGAAGCTTTGCAAACAAATTGGAAAAGTCAAAGACAACCCGAGACTGATCCAAATCGAACTCCCGAGTTGGATTCAGAGGTACCGCCAGGGGAAACAGCCTCCACAATACGGTCTAAATGCTGCTCACGGCGTAAAGCTCCTCGCTCCGGGGGGAGCTCCTCCCAGGGCCCGGCACTCCGGTAATAGTCAGCCCAGTCACCGCTGCCAAGCCAGGAGTTCACCATGCCTATCACATCGTCCGAGAAGAACGGTATGTCAGCACCCGCCGTCACACTGACCGATGAGCTAGTCCCCCCTCCAAAGGGCGTACCTCCAAATGACACCCCTCGCACACTGCCAAACGAACCGCCGGCAAAGCCACCAGGCACTCCACAGGAACAGAAGCCGCTGGCACCCTCCAAGAAGCTGCTCGAAGGCACGCTCGCGGTACCTGGCACACCACCGGGTCGAAAGCCACTAACCCCCTCGAAGAAGCTGCTCGAGGGCATCCCCGTCGTACCCGACACCCTACCGGAAGACCCAGCCTCGTCCTGACCCACTCCAAAACGGAACGAAAGAATATAACAGCTTCCGCTCCCGACCACAGAGCCGCTAGGAGCTCAATAAGAATGGGACGGCACACGAAGAATGGGCATCCGCCCTCCAAAACTCACCCCGCTCGCCATCCGGCCCCCAAAGCACGGCCTAGCAACAAAAGGCCGGGGACTAGGCTACGGCCGGGATACCTGTAGGAGCTATAAGGGTATCAGAAATGGCACATGAACAAAAAACGCACAAGCAATCAAAAGGCACGAGAGTAAACATCTACCTCGGATGCATTGCTCCGCCTCTTGCAAGACAATTGCTGATACGAATCCTTTATCCACTCCTTGTAGGTATGGATAATCCTCACCACTCGTCGGCTCTATACTCGGTCAAGTTACATAAGAAAGCAAGACACACATCAAAGTCCCAATCAACCCCGACACCAAGCAAAAGCAACCCACGAATCCCCGGCGGACCGCTGCATAAAGCACCCAGGCCGGAACATCAACCCGAGGAGCCGGGCGACGAATCGGGAAGTTGTTTTCATAAACATTCTCCACGTCAGCATCAGAGACCACGGATGGCACCCCCGACACGGTAGCCTATTTCATTCAGAACAAAACGTTAGCCGATTGCACCGCACAAAGATAAAATGCAAGCAAAAGGAGGACACTTACCCCCAATCGGAAATTACCGGCCAAATGATCCAGACAAACTCCGCGTAAGCCTGCTCATGGCTCTTGTCCGCGGGGGTGGGCACTAAAAAGTACTCCGTAGGAGCTCCTGTTATGGCTCGTGCAAGCCACGCCTCCTTTAAGAACTTGTTCCAAAACATGACATCGGGTGGATCCCTCGAAACAAGCGAACCATCATAGCCGGGGATTAGCTGGCGCATCACTCTCTTCCCTAAGAACCACTCAAAACCGAAAGGGTGCACAAACAGCACCCTCTGCATGTCACTTTCAGTCGAGGCCATTGACGTGCTAACACCTCTCAAACGCCTCTCCCAAGGAAACCAAATGACCTGCACCAAACAGGTTAAAATTCCAAGCAAAACAACAAAAGCACCACAAAGACCCTCAACCTCACCTGATCAGGTCGCAAGTCAGCCAAAGCATCCGAATCTCACTTAGTCGCCAACATCACTCAACACAGGCACTCTAGGAATGTGTGGCCAGAATCCCAGCCCAATCAATACTGGGCGCGGGGGCCAAATGGCAAAAGTGCTCATACAACCAAATCTGAAATGCGCACACCACGTGTTAAAGCAAACAAGCACAGCAAGACAACACGTAAAACGCTCAAGACAAACACATACCTCCAAGATCTGGACGAATCCCTGCGAGGCCACCTGCCTAACCGACTCATTCGCCAGTGGAACTACGCCCTCCTCAACCCTCTCAACTGAGGGCTGACCCCGTGTAGGCTTCCCCTCGGCTTTTCGGCCCTTCTCCGCACTAGGATGCCTTTAACACGACCTCAAGCCCCGCATCAGCACGCCCCAAGACAGCGTTCCCCAATCATAGGTCGCTATGCTCGCGAAATCCTCCCGCAGGTGCGTGAGCTAAAAACGATGCAACGTCGAACCCTTGTCGGAAAAGACCATGGCGTCTAACAGATACGCAAGGAAGACGCGGGCTAACTGCTCGATGCTCATACCCCTTGACTCTTGGGAGGTAAAAATGTCAGCCACTCGCTGAAGGGACACCTTCGGGCGATCCCCGAACAACCCACGAAAGGGCTCTCCAAAGAGAGCCAGCACCTTCTCGTAACTCAATATAACTCCAAAATCAAGCTGACGATCCCTACACGGGAGCCCCGAGATAACTGAAAACTCAAAAGGAGTGATCGTCATATCACCCACCAGGAGGTGGAAGGTGTTCGTAGTGTCCTAGAAACGCTCAACAACCGCCCTCGGGATAGCTCTAGACCCCGCACCCAAGATGGACATCATCTCCACCAAACCCCTAAACCAGCCAACATCACCATGTCACCACTCTCCCCCGCAGTAGGGCATAAGCTGTCGCCACCTCACTGGCACAGCCATAAGTCTGATAACGATGGTCAGCATCCTACAAAAAGGCAAAGCACAAGACAAAATCACTCACTATGACCAACAAAACAACAGCAAATCCTAAGCCCAGATTTTTCATCAGCAAATCCCAAAGCGCTGGATTGTTCATCAGCAAAACAACAACAAATCCTAAGCACGGGATTCTTCATCAGCAAAACAACAAGAATCCTACGCACTGGATTTTCATCAGAACAACAGCAAATCCTAAGCACTGAATTCTTCAGCAGCAAAAACCACAGCAAATCCTAGACATTGCATTTTATATCATCAAAAAGTCCTAAACAGGGGGCTATTTTAGCAAAGTAACAGCAAGTCCTAAGCATTGGATTTCTTAAAACAAGCAACAAAGTCAACAAAAAGGCTTACATTCACGTGGTTGCCACGTGTCGAAAGGTGCTGATCGGGCTCCACCAACAAATCGCTAGGATCCCACCCAGTCCTCGAATGCTGATCGTACTTGTAGAAATTCATCTAGGGAAAGGGAATCTTCTCTCCCTTGGGAGCCGTCGGCAACCTCCCGACTGGAAACGCCAGGACAAATACGTCTCTCTCCTCGGTAGCACGCCTCCTCTTGCCGCGAGAAGCCATGCCTGAAAAAGGTTCAAATAGTCAAAAAACAACAAAAATCCCTTTTCACACTAAATTGGGAAATTCACAATCAAGACCCAAAAGTCCTAGTTCACACCAAACTAAGGCACTTAGCCGATTCAGTTCGAAAAGCTGAAATTTCAGTAGCGCAACGGCTCAACGACAGCTATCCCAACCCTTCAAACATACTAGTACACTCTACTAGTACACTAGCAACCACCAAGCAAGAACAACAAGCTCCATGCAAAGCCACGTCTAAGTTTTGGACCCATTTTCAGAGAAATTTGAAAAGCATGCCGAACTCACTAGTTCATGCAACTAAATGGTTCCTAAATGTATTACAAGCATCAACAAGCAAGAAACAAGCACCCAAGCAAGCACAATCGACAATGGTGACACCAAAACGCCATTTTCTCTCTCCTCTAGAACTCAAATTTCAAACTTGCGGTTCACATCAAACAAACAAGTTTCCTAGCACAATTGAGCATCCACAACACACAAGTCGCCGAAATTCAAGCTCAAGTGGCACCACACAAGCTAAAAACTGGGTCTTTTCACTCAACAAACCCACAAACATTCAACATGCAAAACTCAAGCAAAAACTCAACAAAAATCAACGAAACAAGTTAAGAATCACTTACCAAACGTGTAATGTGGTTCAATTGAAGCAAAATCCAAGAAAAAGTAGAGCAAAAATCGGGCTTGGAGAGTATTCTAGAGAGAGAAAGCTTGGGGAGGCCAAAAATGGAGGTTTTCGGCCTCCCCGAGCTCACCTGTTCATTTTGAACGGGTGGCTTTTAGGCCACCAGACCGGTCTGGCAGACCGGGCAACCGGTCTCCCGACCGCTTGGCCGGTCTCGCAGGCCGCGGATCGGTCTGGCCCGGTTCACCTCCCCAGATGCTTTTTGCCTGCTAAATTTGTTCTCCCGCCCAAATTTTCGACAGTTGGTTCTCCCTAACTGACATTCGCGCTAGTTTTGAACCACACCTGTTCAAAATCCATTAGTTGCAACAACGCCACGACAGGTAAAATTCATTATTTTGGACTCGTTTACATCCCAAAAATCAGCAAAACTCTTTTGGCATCTAAAAGCATTTTGTCAAACACTATTACGCAATTTCACAAAAAGCCCGATTATATCGGCATATTCAAATTATTTTCTTCCATCACGGAATTTTACAAAAAGCCCGATTGACTCTGCATATTCAAATTTTTTTGCATTCCATCACGAAATTTTACAAAAACCTGATTGACTCGTCATTCAAAATCTTTTTGCATTCTATTACGAAATTTTACAAAAAGCCCGATTGACTCGGCATATTCAGATTTTTTTGCATTCCATCACGAAATTTTACAAAAATCCCGATTGATTCGTCATTCAAAATCTTTTTGCATTCCATTACGAAATTTTCAGAAAGACCGATTAACTCGGCATATTCAGATTTTTTCGCATTCCTATCACAAAATTTTACGAAAGCCCGATTGACTCGGCATTCAACATCTTTTTGCATTCCATTACGGAATTTTACGAAAAGCCTGATTGACTCGGCATTTACAAAATCTTTTCGCATCCCATTTCCGGACTTTACAAAAAGCCCGATTGACTCGGCATCTACAAAATATTTTCCACATGCACAGGGTTTTGCACCAAGCCCGATTCAGCTCGACACTTAATAAATTTTCGACCTTGACTCGGCACAAATTTTTACAAAACAACTTTTTAGCAGTTCGAGGAAACGACAGCCCATTCGTTTCCCTCGTTCAACAGGCACTCATTCGCCTTAACACACATTAAACCCAATTTTTACTCGGTAGCAAGCAGGCAATTCCGCACTTTAGCGCCTATAAATACATCCTAAAATCATCCATTTGGAGAGACCCTTTTGGAGAAAAGGAGAGCACATTTGGAAACTCAAGACCCCTTTTTAAGAGAATTAACATCTCTTTAAAAGAACGATTCTTTGAGAACACCATTGTGATCGGCAAAAACATCCCTTGCACCACAAAACAACCCACAAAAACATCCCTTACTTCACAAAACAACCCACAAAGCAATACATCAAAACAAACCACAAAAGTCGTCAACTTGGGGTTACTAGCTCGAGGAAGATCCGAACAAAGGAGCTCCGATCCAAGGTACCCATCCCGAGGGTGATCAATAAAAAGGGATTGTTTCTTTGTGTGTTTATGTTCTTGCGTGCAAATTGAATGTTTTCCTGAATGCACACTCGACTAAGCATCACCTAAAATCTAGCTTGCTCACATAATTAGTACTTTTGCATGAAATCTTACTATTTGTCAAAGTGATCACCTTACAAAAATAGCATGCTTCTTGGTAGATAACTCGTGACAACCCACGTAGCTAATGCATGGTTAAGGGCAAATAAAATAGCGTGACAGATATCATGAGAATAAACGGCATGATTGCATTATCTTGAAAAAACCATTTGAATAAGTTCCGCATTCCTGAACTTAGTTTCTCCCTTTCTTGGGCATTGAAGTCACGGTTTGGCACATTTATGGTATCTTCCTAGATATCCGTGGCTGGCTCCTTTACAGTTTCCGTATTCCTAAAATACGGTGGTGACTTCTTCACCTTACAAAACAAATCGAACAAAACATGATAAGCAACGGTTACGACGATCCCCATAAAAAAAATAAGACAAAAAAAAGAGCCACGCATGTAGCGAATGCGGGGGTGACGGGGTCCCACACCTGGCTTTTCATGGTGATGTAGCTTTCAACCCCAAGACCATGCTAGCTGGCATTGGTGGAGTCCTCAAAGACCACTCAGGAAGCTAGAGGATAGGTTTTAGGAAGAAATTGACATCCAGATCAGTTATCCATGCTGAACTGCTGGCATTCAACAGTCACTACTTCTCATTATCTCATCCAACAACATCAAGAAGGTCACCATCTTCACTGACTCCACCAAAGCAATCTCGCTAATCAACCAACATCAAGTTCACAACGACTACCTCCACAACATCATCATCAGCTGCAAGCATTTTCTTAGCATTTCTGATAATATCACCATTGCTCACTGCTTTAGAGAGACAAATCAGGTTGCAGATTGTCTCTCTTAGAACAGCTTCTTTAACTGTAATCTATCTTCCCCCACCTTCTCATTTACTCCTCTGGCACATTGTATGCTCGTTTAATTTAATCTATCCTGTTTCCAAAAAGGAAAAAAGAAAAAAAAAAGTGCACTATGATGATAAATCTAAGGCCTTGACTGTTAGAGGTCAAACGCATGATAGAGCAAGTAGTTCTAAAAGGTCAAAATCCTGATCTAAGTCTAGGGCACGTAAATCTAATAAATTCTATATCTATTTGTAGAGACCATGACCCGGGAGGGTATTGTCCCCCATGTGACAAGCTCACTCGATTTTTGAAAACAAGTCGCCAGTAAGTTTTAGTAAAAACTTATAAAAGTAAAAAAAAGATCGAGTTGGCGTTGTATAAAATTACGCCTAAGGGAGCTTCCAATTATCGAAAGGGACATTCCGAAGGGACAAACCGAAGGAACGTTTGAAGGTCACCACTTAGGGTTTCAAGAAATATCGTTCCCAATTATCCCACTGTAACACCCCGAATTTTATGAAAAATAAATAAATAAAAACGAGCCAAAAATCCGGCCGAATTCTGTTTGAAAATTGAATAAACCAGCCTTAAGGGCTTAAATAAAAACCTGTATAAATTAAAAAAATAAAAAACAATATATATACAAAACCAACCAACTGAAATCTAGGGCATTACCGCCGCACTCGGGTCACGAGGAGGAGTGCAAGACTACTAATAAAATTCCCAAAATAAACCCAGATATTTCTAAGTGATCTATTTATTACAAATGATTTAACTGAAATAAAACTATAAAGAGAATACAATTTGAGTCTTCTAGCAACTCTAACTGATCATAACCGTAAACGTGCGATCCTCACTTAATCAACCTAGAACATGAACATCAGTCTACTCCCCAGATGTGACAAATTCACATAGGATCGTCGTAGGCCCACCATAGGAAGAAGACGTGGATGAATACACACGTAGCACGAAAGCAACCACGTCAGCAAAGCTGGTATAACCAATTATTCTATCAAAATAATAAAATAAATAAATAAAAGACTTCTCACAAATTGATAAGTTATAACCCAAGTCAAACCAATAAAAGAAATCATGTTTAAGGTCTCTTGACCTTCAAGCATACATAACTATAACCTCTCATTTTACGAACCCCAACTGGAATCTCGATACTATTCAAGCTTAATACTCAAACCCAATAGTTTGTGCCAATTTGCTCTCAGTTATCAACCCTAGCCTCGGCTATGTGGTTATCTAGTGAAATCAAATACGTATAAAACTCAGCACAACGGCCCCATAACCATATCTCAATAACCATAGCCATTTAGGCTCTCATAAACAATTCACAAGTCCACTCAAGGGACAATAACATAATCTCAATAAAGTAACCAGTAACCAATAACAACATATCGATAGCACTGTCGCTAAACCAACATGCCAAGGACTAAGAAATAAATAACTTTGAGCCTCAAAGCGGATCATATATTATATATCTATCATAACCAACATCATTAATATATATATAGTCATAACCATGATTTCGTAATCAGCCTCGAATACCCATTTCAGGTTCATAACAATAAAACCCATAAATGGCACCGGCTTTCCCCAAGTGAAACACACAGTTCTCGATTCAGTTCATAATCTCTCTCTCAAAGTAACATCACACTACTCAACATCATCTTCCTGCCTACATACTCTAGCTAATCTAAAACTTAACCATCTATCACAAGCAGCCCAAGTACGCACATCATTAAATACCATTAGCTAAAGTTTAATTAGTAAACAAATCAATTAATCAATAACCAAATAATATATCCAGTAACACATAGCAAATCAACAAATCCAACCCATAAACATACGACTCCAAAGTGACTAGAATGAGGGTTACCTGTAACTGGCAATTCGAATCTATTATACAAATCCAAATCCCAAATCGAATCACTGAATACATATATAATCCTCAAAATCAGAATTTATAAATCAAAATCCCAAAAATCAGATTTTTATATCAAAATGAATCAAAACAAGAACTCAGGGTTTAGGTTTTAATACCACAAACCAGCAAAAGGAAAAGGGAGCTCGTGGCTATGGCGGCTTAAGGTGCACCGGCAGCGGCAGTTAGTGAACTGCCCAGCAACTAGGAACGATCAGGGGAACGAAATGGTGAATGGGAAACCAACTGGGCTTTGCCCAGAACTCGACGATGATCGAACCTCCATGGCGAGGTGGCCCCTGAGGGCATGAAACAGCAGCAGCAAGAGCATCAATAGTATCCGCGGAGGTAGGGGGCCGTGAACGCCGAATTGAAGAGCAGAGCGTAATTGAGTGAGAGAGAAGAACATGAAGTGGTGGCAATTCGCCGGCAACAGGCGGAGTTCGCCGAACACGAACTGAGAGCTATGGTGGTGTTGTTTGTGGTTTTGTGCGTGGCAGAGAAGGGAACACACACACACACACACAGAGGGGGGGAGAGAGAGAGAGAGAGAGAGAAGGGTGAACTGGATTTTTAAAAGAAAAGGGGAAGGAAATCAGCTGTAATAAGGGGAAAAGAAAACGGAATGAATGAATTTGTTACTCCTTTTTGGCTTAGTCAAACTACTACAATTAATACCGTAATATTTAAATCAATCAATTAAGTACTGAAATTATGGAACCAATTTGCTTGATATAACTTTCCAAAATATCAAACATTACTTTTCAAAATATGAATATAATTCACCAAATCAATTTGAGTAGCAAGATAATATTTTTAGTAACAAAATAATAATTTCTAGTCACAATATAATTCCTTTTGATGAAATTTAATTTAAAGTATTTATGTATACGAAATAAGTCACCTTAATCATGAATAATAATATAATTTAAATAAAGAAAATACACAAATATTTGGGGTATTACATCCTTCCCCACTTAAATGAATTTTCGTCCTCAAAAAAAATAAAAATCATTTTCTAAATATGAAATTATACGGGGTTTACACCCACGTAGCCTCTGGTGTGGAGACTCCTGACTTCAACTGGATGAAACCAAAGTCCTGCTTTGGGGACGAGGTTATGGCTTCGGATGGAGTGAACCCTAAGTCGCCCGTTTGGGAAAACGGTCTCTACTAATCACTCTTAATAATATTTATAAGTAAAGGATCTAAAAATAATTAAACAAAAACTAAACAGACTAATAAATAAACTAAAAACATAAAAAAAAAAAACATATATATATAAACTAAAACAAACTAACCATTATCAAATATGAAAAACATATTAAAAACAAGCACAAAGAAAAGAAAATAGTTTAGGGTGCCCCCAAGTATACCTGAATCAATTGGCATACAGACAGAACCCCGATGCTCGCGGCGGCTTCAAAAAACAACTGTAAGGTTTGGGTTTTCCCAAACAAATCCGACTTATGAAGATCCGAATTTGGGTTGACCAGGTTGTGTGTTGCAAATGATGAAGGAAATTGGTATTTATAGGTGAAGGCTAGGCGTCTATGGTTCGGTTGGAAGGTTTCGGAAACAGATCTTGACCGTTGGATCAAACGGCGAGATTTTTGGTTTTATTTTTATTTTTTTTCTTTTTCTTTTTCTTCCGTTTTCTTTTGCGGCAGATGCATCACACGGCAATAAGGTTTTGGGCTTTGGGGGGTTTAAGTTGGGTTGACTTTTTAAAATTTTTGTTTTTGTACTAAAAAATTGGTTTGGGCCATAATTTTTCATCCGGGCGTCGGTTCAAGGAAAATCAGATGTCATTGGAAAGGTTGCGACGCGTACTTCTCAACGAGTCTAATATTGGGTACGTTTGGGTAGGCTTACAATGGGCTAAAGGATAAGCAAGAGCTATTGGGTAAGGTTCTTTGATCATCGAGGTTCCGTTTCTCGACCATTTATTGTAGGTTATCATCATAGGGCATTACAAAATTGGGTGCTAACAGAGCCCCCACTTTGACAGAGACTAGTCGAAGGTCAAATTATGAGAAGCACACAATTATTCCGCATCTAGGAATACAGATCTCAAACTGGATGTGCGCGGAGCAAAGGGCATTTTCGGAATCTGCGCGCAGCAGAGGGACCTGCACGGAGAAGTGGAACCTCCGCGGAGCAGGGACATTTTTGGAATCTGCACAGAGCAGTGGGACCTGGCGGAGTAGGGGCATTTTTGGGGTCTGCATGAAGCAGTGGGACCTGCGCAGAGTAAGGGAATTTTTTGATCTGCACAGAGCAGTGGGACTTGCGCGTAGTAGGGCATTATTGGGGTATGCACAGAGCAATGGGACCTGCTTGGAGTAGGGGCATTTTTTTATCTGCACGGAGCATGAGCAATTTTGGAATCTGCACGGAGCAATGGGACCAGCACAGGGCAGGGGCAGCTTTTGATCTACACGGAGCATGGGCATCTACGTGGAGTAGTAGCCCCTATGCGCTGCAATAGGACTTGCACGAAGCAGGGGCATTTTTGGATCTACACTGAACAGCAGAACCTATGCGGAGTAAGAGCATTTTTGGGGGATTGCACGGAGCAGCGAGACCTATGCGGAGTAGGGGCATTCTTGGAAGATTGCACGGAGCAGTGAGACCTACCCGGAGAAGAGGTATTTTTGAAAAACTACACGGAGCAGTGAGACTTGCGCGAAGCAGGGGCTTTTTTGAAAGCCTTCACAAAGCAATGAGACCTGCGCAGAGTAGGTGAATTTTTTGAAGACTGCACGGAGCAGTGAGACCTGCGTGGAGCACGGGCATTTTTGTGAATCTTAGGTAAGACCTGCATCTCAAAGGAAATGTTAATCACGATAATCAAATTCAATATCCAATTCAATAATCGAATTACAATAATTATATTCAATATCAAATTCAATATCATTTGCATTGTTTATTCTAATGGGGTGCTAACAGAGGAGGGAGGAGAGCCCCCACTTTGACCGATGCTTGGCAAGGGTGAAGGTCAAAGTATGTGGCTTATGATCATGCAATGCTCGTGTCTTGAGCTTAGCCTCTGAGTCTAGAGCCAAAGGATCATGGTATGGTCTAGTGATGTCAAGGTTGCAAGTTATGGTTTGATGAGGGCTCTTATATCAAGTCACCAAATGGTGGCGGGGCTTTCAACTCGAGCCAATAATGGACACAATGTAACTCATGGGTTAAGCTAAGGGAAGTCATGAAGAGGCTTTGGCGCGAGCCGACAAGTGCAATGGCATGTGGGTCATGATGAGGTTATACTATACTCGCAAGCGAAAGAATGCAATGACAAGGCTCTCATTTCAAGCCAATGAAGTCTATGTGCCCATTATGGCTCTTCGCTTGAGCTGATGCAAGTATGATAGGGCTCTTTGTTTCAGCCAACGCAATACAACATGGGTCTTAAATTGCGTTTGCCTGACCGACAAATGCAATCAAGGAGAGTATACCTGACTTACCATAGCCTATCATTGCTATGGAGCCTGTGGTCATACCTATAGTGGAATCCTTCATTTCAGAATGGAAGGATCAACTTTAGGGGTAGAAGCCCTCAGTTCAGTTTTCTAGCATCGAGCCCCCAGTTCAGGCTTCATGCATCGAGCCCCCTCAGGCTCCAAGCATCTGCCATCTCTGACTATTCTTCTGGTGAGCATTGGTTCGACCAGAGGCGCTCTTTAACCCGAGGGCCCCCATGTATGCCATGGTTGATGCCGTTCGAGGCCTTAATTTATGAAATTATGTGCAAGTCCAAATTCATGCAAGGCTAATAATGAGTGTGATGTTGTCATGACTTATGCAACTATGTGGACTCGTAATGATGAATATGACTGATCTCTACATGGACTCTCTATATTGTATACTTATGCTGGCATGACGAATGTGACTAGACGGGCTCTCTAGATTGCATGCATATGCTGACATGATGGACTCTTTACAATGTACGTGATGCTAACACGATGGATGCAACTATACTGACTCTCTGACTCATGTGGGAGATCTAACTCATCTTAAAGTAATGGATTGCCTAGGATAGCACCCGTTCACACAAGGGGAGAACACCATGTACAACGATTAACAATCTCGAACGATTAGTGGGTAAAGTGACCGTGGTTCTAGAACTCGACCATCTCTTTTGTTGGAAAAGCCCCCACTCAGGAGGTCCATGAATTTCGAGTCGGTGGGTCAGGAAAGACGAAGCCTCTGAGCTAACATTATTGGGACCAGACATAAGACGCAAAAGAATTATTACAAAATCCTCAGAAACAAAATTGGCCAGCTTTTCTTTCTTTTTTTTTTCCACCCCTGCAGTAGTCAAGATCTCGCTAGCGCCTCTAATGATGTTATTTGGCCAAACCTCAACGAGGCTCCCTACGTTTCCAAAGGGGAATTAGGTCTTCTTAGTTCAGGTGGACCATGCTACAGTTATGCCCAAACTTTTGCCTACGTCACTTACACATTGGACCTAGCGGGCTTGACCTAACTTTTGCCTAGGTTCACAACCTAGAGGGCTTTTATCTTCATGCCCTAAATTTAGCCCAGGCCATCCTTTCGGGTTTTCAACCTAGCGGGCCTCCTATTAATGGATCTCTATCTGTAGATTATGGACACGCATTCCCTAGACGAACCTCAACGAGGGCTTTAACGGGTTGCATTGTAGGCTTCAGTTCGGGTTGTCAAGGAAGAGGTATTAAGGCTCAAGCAAACCCAAAGTGATTTCCCAATTTGTGCTACGACATCGATTAGCGCTAATGCAATTCATGTATGCAAGGTGACATTGACTACTCATGACTTTTCTTATACTTTTCAAATTTCTCACATTTCATTTCTCGCATTTTTTTTTTTCTTTTCACCTTTCCATCTTTTCCTTTTTCTTCATTTTTTGATTTCTGTTTGCCTTTTCGCTCTTTGTCATCTTTCTCTTCGAAGCTTAATTCTTTCAAATGCTTGTCATAGCACAACTCCCAACCCCAATGTAAGGTTAACGGCCTCATGAAAGGAAGGGCTTCTATATAGCCTCAATGGGCTGCCAAGTAAGGGGAACTCATGTCAAGGGTAAAAGGGTGCTTGATGTTTAGTTTCAAAAGGGGGCCTCGTATCCTTGGAGCGCCCATATTAGGAAATGTATGTCCAAAACCAACAAGTAGAATCCATTTTGTGTTTTGTCATCCATTTATTTGAAGTATGTTTATCAATTTAGTTCATGCTTACACGGAGGTGTCAGTGAGCTCTCTTCTATTACAAGGGTGTGTTTTTTTATTTTATTTTTTATTTTTTTTCTCTTTTTTTTTTCTTCGCAACTCGTTTCGTCATAGGATAATGTAAGAAGACATAAGAATTGTGCACAATAAGAAAAAAAGGAATTTTATTAATGATGAAGATTCTTACATGGACTCATGGACTCAAAGAACTGCGTTAAACCCTAAGAAATGGAAAGCTGACTTGACTGACTTGGGGAATAGGAGAACAAAGGGGTGGTGCGCTCAAGATATCACATCATGTCTTAGCTCTCGTGCTTCTTCAAACTTGATGTGTTTCATAGGGACTCTTCAATCTGGAGCCCAGCCTCATAAAGCCTTGAGTAGGAGTGGATGGATTGAAAACCAAGGTGTTGATTGTAGCAGGGTTAGAGATTGTTGACAAAAATCCTCACTTGGTCCCTCTTTGAAGGTCGGTTTACTATTTGTGCTACCTTTTCTCTCTACCGAGTGAGGAAGGCCATAAACCGTTCATTCTCCATTTGCTTGGTTAGCTCCTGCTATCGTAGGGAGGCTGGGAAGTCGGTATTACCACTGTATGGTTGGAAAAATTATCTCTTAAGGATCTCCCAGTTTTGTGCCTTGGCGTCTTGCAGAGAATCTAGCCAATTACATGCTCCACCCTCTAGTGTCAACGGGAATACTCGAGCGTAGAGGTCCTTATCAATCCCTTTGAGAGCCAGGGTGGCCCGGAAGTTTCTCAAATGGCTTTGTGGATTCTAGATCCCTTTGAAATTGGGCAGATCAGTAGCGATGACTTCAGCTGGGACGTTACCCTTGATGTCTCCGTCCCATTGATCCCTTTGACATCGGGTTGCTTCGCAATATCTTCTCTAACCTGGCCACTTTGCTTTCATATTCAGTCACGGGAGGCTTCGGTCTAGCAGTGCAAATGGAGCGCCCACTATTCTCCTTCTCCCTACTCTTCTTTTCTTCTTCCTCATTTGCCTCTCATTTTCTCTCTTCTTCCTCTCATTTGCTCTTTTGTTCCTTTCTTTTTCTCTCTTCTATTTCCCTCTCTTCTCTTCTTCTCTCTTCTTCTTTTCTTTTCTCCTCATCCTTACTCTCTTTGTCTTTGTTACAATGACTGGTGTGACCCTCATTCTTGATGTTGCTTTCTTGGCAAAGCTTTTTGAGCATCGCATCATGGGCTACTATCATCTCCTGTATGTATTGTAATGTCTCATATATTTCTTGGAGTTTGATTGGGCTGGATGACTCTTTATTTGACATCGTGAGGGTGTAAGGAGTGACCTGGGAGAAGGTGTTCATATGGTGAGCCTAGAACCAAGTAGCTGACATACTGTGTTTCCGTGTTGCACAATGATATCCTCCTACCATGGACGGGTTCGAGGGGATACACAAAAATCCAACATCCTAGATGCAAGAGGTGTGATGATAGTGCGCCTAAGGCCCTAATGGAGAGGTGATGGGATGCCACTATAACTCTAGATGTGAGGATGCTCCTATCTAGGATTCTAGATACAAAATGGACTCGATTGAAATAAATGTTCCTAAGCTTCTAGATTTAAGATGAATATGGCGGAATGCCTCTAAGACTCTAAATGAGACACTTCCCTAGACATCATGCCATTATACGACTGAGTTATGACTCTAAACATGGGATGTTCCTAAGGACTCTATATACAACATGCACGTTAGATACGTACTTAATCATGGGCCTCCTTGAACGATAATTCAACATGATGTTAATGATATTGAATGCAAGAACATACATGTGACATGCTAAAAACAAATAGGCAAACCCATAAGCAGATAGTGACACGGTATAATGCAGAATGCAAACGATCCTAAGTTCATGTCCTGCGCCAAGGTTCTAAGGGTGACTAAAGGTAAAGGTTTGGCTAAAGGTCCTAACAACAAGACACTTCGTCGCCCATGGGGTGCACAGTATGGCTAGAATGCCTAATTATCTCCCCATCGAGTGGACAAGGAGAAAGCGTAAAGGGTTGGAGTAAGCGACCGTCGACTCCCGAGTTGAATCGAGTGGGACCTGCCAGGATGCAGTGCACTCCAAGGGTTAAAAGGGTATGAATGCAAATGTACAAAATATGATCCTTTAATTAATAAATATTCTTGAAAGTGATGTTCAAGCTTCGTCCTCTTAAAGCATCCCTAGTGATGTCGCCACTGTAAAAACCACAACCCGGGAGGGTATGGTCCCCCAAGTGACAAGCTCACTCGGTTTTTGAAAGGAAGTCACCAATAAGTTTTAGTAAAAACTTATAAAAGTAAATAAAAGATCGAATTGGGGTTTTATGAAACTACGCTTAAGGGAGCCTCCAATTACCGAAATGAACACTCCGAAGGGACACCGAGGGACAAACCGAAGGGACATTTGGAGGTCACCACTTAGGGTTTTAGAAAATACTATTTCCCAATTGTCCCACGTAGCCTCTGGTGTGGAGACTCCTGGCTTCAACTGGTCGAAACCAAAGTCTTGGTTCGGAGATGAGGTTACGGCTTCGAATGGAGTGCACCTTAAGCCGCTCGTTTGGGAAAATGGTCTCTACTAATCACTCTTAATAATATTTATTAATTAAAGGATTTAAAAATAACTAAACTAAAACTAAATAAATTAACAACATAATTAAACAAGCAAATAAATAAACTAAAAAAACAAACTAACCATTATCAAATATGAAAACATATTAAAAACAAACACAAGGAAAAGAAAATAATTTAGGGTGCCCTCAGGTATACCTGAATCACTTGGCCCAAGGACAGAACTCCAATGCTTGCGGCGGCTTTAAAAAAGAACTAAAAGGGTTGGTTTTTCCCAAACAAGTCTCACTTATAAAGACCCAGGTTTGGGATGCCCAACTTGTGTGTTGCAAATGATGAAGGAGATGGGTATTTATAGGTGAAGGATTAGGGTTTGTTTGGAAGATTCCGAAAAGAGATCTTGACCGTTGGATCAAACGGTGAAATTTTTGGTTTTATTTTTATTTTTTTCTTTTTCTTTTTCTTCCATTTTCTTTTGCGGTAGATGGATCAAACGGTAGTAAGGTTTTGGGCTTTGGGGGGTTTTATGTTGGGTTCACATTTTTAATTTTTTGTTTTTGTACTAGAAAACTGGTTTGGGCCATAACTTTTGATCGGGTTGTCGGTTCAAAGAAAATTAGGTGTCATTGGAAAGATTGCGATGTGTACTTCCCAACAAGCCCAAAATAGGCTATGTTTGGGTAGGCTTACAATGGGCTAAAGGCTAAACAAGGGCTATTGGGTAGGGTTCCTTGAGTACCGAGGTTCCGTCTCTCGACCATTTACTATAGTTATCATCATAAGGCTTTACAAAATTGGGTGCTAACACTATTGCAAGAAAACAAACCATGTCATTATAGAATGCTACAAATTGGAAAATAATAAAAAGCGTGAAGGCAAACCACCTGTTAAATCTACTGAAGCTGATTATGCTGAATCTGATTCTGAGGTGATGCTTTATTAGCCGTTACTGCTGAAAAGTGGAGTTTGGATGATTAGGTCCTTGACTCTGGGTGTTCCTACCATATTTGTCCCAATAGGGACTAGTTTGTCATGTATATTTGACACTACCCCATAATAGCGGTAGCATATATAGCGCTTTGAAGCGCTATGTGTGCTCTAAAAAAACGCTATCTATCCTATGATCTGTAGTAGTGAGGTTCTATCGAAATTAAAACTGATGATGACATTATTAGGACTTTGACTAATGTTCGTCATATTCCTGATTTGAAGCGTAGCCTGATTTCTTTAGGCACTCTTGAGACTTAGGGTGTAAGTACACAGCTGAAGGTGGAGTTCTTAAGGTTTCTAAAGGTGCCTTAGTGCTGTTGAAGGGCACCAGGCATGGTTGTTTATATATCTTGCAGGGTTTTATAGTTACAGGTTCTGCGGCTGTCTTAACGGCTGTTTCTAATGATATTCTCATTAGCATGTGGCATATGCGCCTTGGCCATATGAGTGAGAAATGTTGGTGCTACCCTATGAACCAATCACGTGGATTAACAGTATGTGGTATAGGTTGTAATGGGAAACTAATCTTTACTTAAATTAGGTAGTTGTGATGTCTTTCCAAAGGCCGCTCATGACTGGTTGGGCCAAAAGAGTTTGGAGTAACTGCCAACTTTAAGTGAACTTCCATGGTCGCACACTTAGTAAGTTGAATTAATTAAGCCTAATTCGGATTTAGCCCAGTACACGTCTAAACCCGATTACGTCTCCTCTGCCTTCTCTATATATGTGAGGCATATTAGGGCTGATGTGACATACGTGTACACAACAATATACGCAGTTAACCTAATCGTTCACATATAGAGTGAGAAGAGAGAGAGTCAGATCTGGTATTCATCCCTAGCAGACTGCACGTGTTCGTAATTCATCTTACATGTGGATACCGGTAGAGGCATGACATTTGGCGTGCTGATCCCAGATACACCGCTCGATCGATCGTCTTGCCCAGCATTAGGTATAATTCAAATTGTGTTCTTTTGGTTTCATTATGCGCATGTTTCCTGGTATCGGATCTTATTTTGTTTATGTCTAATTGTTTTAGATCCGAAAACCTAACAGTGGTATCAGAGCCTCTTGCCTTATATTGAAATCAAAGTAGATTTAATGTATATTAGATATGTTCAATCTGTTCGAATTTACATGTCTGATTTACATGTATGAATCTGAGCATGTTAGGGTTAGTCGAATATGGCGTTTTATTAAAGCATGTTGTTGTGCGTTTATTATGAATTGTTCATATGCATCAAGATTTGATCGTGTTTAAGTGTTAACAGAACCAGCATGTTAAACGAGTTTGATTAAAATCCACTTGGCTAATTTCGACCAAACCCTAATGCGAGATGAATTAGATTCAGTGATAGGGCATATTAATTTGATTATTATGGGCTGATATGTTTAATTGGATTAAACTAGGGTTACAGATTAATTTGATTAATCTGGGCAGATTCCCTTAAACACGAATTCCGAACGCCAGGGGCGCTGCCCCTCGACCCCGCAAGGGGGCGCAGCCCCCTTGACCCTGCTTGGATCTATGTCTTTTGTTAACAATGTGTTAGTTTTGTTTAAGTGATTACATTTTGTTGATATATGTGATATCATGTTTCATTTATGATGTTTGGTGAATAGTATGGCCTATAGTTTTAAATACGACCTGCGCGTCGTTGTATTTATGTAACTTAAATACGGCCTATGTGTCGTTTGTATTTTGTAACATTTATATTAGTGGTTGTTATGTGTCTTGGAGATTTTCAACAAACGAGCTAGATGGAGATCAAGCTGAATGCAAGAGATACCAAAATCTGTAGCATATCACAAGGAGCAAGTTTTTAGGAGATTTGATCAACTTAATTTTGCTTTAGGGGGCCATACTATGTCACATTTATTTTATTTATCCTTCTGCTTATTTAGTATTGATTATATAGCATGTTTGTTTTTCAATCACCACATATATAATCAATTTTCTCCCTCATCAAAATTAAGTAGTAACTGATGCCTTTCTCACTACTACAAAATAAATCTATGCCAACACCCCTAAAGTGTTGTCTAAAGACCA